>PVJC01024427.1:0-25541 GCA_004026665.1 Murina feae | reverse complement strand
GACTTATTTATAGATTCCTGGACTCTGTGGGCTCCCTACATTGCTGTGCTTGCAACTGGATGAGGTGACAAACAGAAATAAGGTCACTGATTTGCCGTTTATTATGGGAAGTGACAAGGTGGGTTTATCACCAAGTAGACAGGAGAGACCTTATGAAGTCAAAAATAAAATCGAATACTTGCTTGTCTAGAAATGTCAATATCTCTTTACTAGTAAGTGAAAACTTGCTCTGTAGCAGGTCTGGTGGAAAAAGATTAGATTAGTTTCCTATTTATTCCAGTTGGCAAAAGAAGGTCCTGAAAATGAATATGGAGGTTTGGGGTATGGGCATAATTTTACACGATTGATGACTTGCCCCTGTCCCCGGTAGTGACTCACCTTTTCATTAAAATGCCATTTAGCTTCAGAGTATCAACAGCCAGCTGTTCCAAGTACCTTTCTGACTTGGGGATTTGAAGTATAGAGGCTAAGCCCTTTCCGGAAGTAGTTTTGTTTGTCCTCATTACGAATGACCACTGCATTAAAATACATGTGTATTTTGCTTATATCATTAATACACAGGAACTAGCTTGTTATTGTTCCAGGTCTTATATTTAAGTCTTGAATCTATTTTTAATACATATTTTTTATTGATTTCAGAGAGGAAGGGAGATGGGGAGAGAGTTAGAAACATCAGTGATGAGAGAGAATCATTGACTGGCTGCCCTCTGCACACCCCACACTGGGGACTGACCCCACCACATGGGCACATGCTCTGACTGGGAATCTAACTGTGACCTCCTGGTTCACAGGGTGATGCTCAACCACTGAGCCATGCCAGCTGGGCTTCTATTTTGAGTTAATCTTTGTGTATGGTGTGAGATAGCAGTCTAGTTTACTCTGTTTTGCATGTGGTTTTCCAATTTTTTCAACACCATTTATTTTATTTTATTTTATTTTATTTTTTAAATCTTTATTGTTCATATTATTACAGTTGTTCCTCCTCCCCGCCCCCCAACCCCATATCCAACACCATTTATTGAAGAGGCTTTTTCCTTCTCCTTTTTATGTTTCGGACTCATTTGTAACAAATTAGCTATCTATATTTGTGTGCGTTTATTCCTGAGAGCTCAGTGTTTTTCCATTGGTCTGTGTTCCAATACCACCGCTTTGACTACTAAAGCTGTGTAGTTTAGTTTGAAGTCAGGGAGCATGATCCCTTCAGTTTGTTTCTTTTTTCTTTTATTTATTTATTTATTTTTTTTTTATTTCATTGCTTAAAGTATTACAACAAGTGATAGATAAATATTACAACAGATGATAGATATTCTCTCAGGATTGCTTTGGCTCTTCATGGTCTTTCGCGGTTCCTGCAAAAGTTCGATGATTCTTTGGTTCTATTTCTGTGGAAAATGCCATTGGGAGTTTGATAGGGAGTGAACTACATCTGTATAATTTTTTAGGTAATATGGCCATTTTAACAATGTTAATTCTTCCACCTGTGGTATCTACTGAAGGCCGAGTTATTAAGCCTTAAACCCAGGCTACGGCATCCGTCTTCTTATTGCCAGTGGGTGTCAGCAACAAAACAGTGAGGATAGCCTCAGGATCTTGAAAAAAAAAAAATCCCAAATGTCTTCTTATGTATTCTGACCCCACAAGGGCTTCTTCATGACCGTCCACCCTTAGCCTCCCATTTACCAAGCTACTGAGTCAATCCCTTTAGGACAGCCCACTGTCAGAGCAGAGCTCACTAGGTCACCAGGCAGAATGCTCTGAGTTTAGAGAATCCGAATCTCTTCGAAGGCATGCACCTCTCTCATGTTCTGAAGGGTGGATAGGTTTGCACCTCATCAATCACAGCTTCTGGGACAACATGCATCTTTACCGGATGAAGTGAATCTCAAAAGCTTTACAGTGGTTCCTGGACCGTGAATTTTCTCTAGGTTCCCCAAGTCTCCTGTTTCTCACAGATGTTTCAGCAAAGCCTGCAGCATGTCCTGCAGTAAAGGCAAGTTTTCACTCGTTAACATTATATCATCGATACAATGGGCTCCTTTTACTGATATGAGAAAAGAGAATAGGGACAGATCTTGGGCTACATCTAATGATATTTTGGGGTCTGTTCCGGTAGCTTTGGTAAAGCACTGGATTATCTATTACTGCCCCTCCCACGTGAAGGAAATTTGATCTTTGTTATCAGAAACCTATACGCCTCGGCGTTTCTTCATTAATCTTCTTGAAGATGAAGCACTTTTGCCGGAACGCTTTTGTAAAAGCATCAGAGTGAAACAATAACTGTCTGAAAATGACAAAAGACTCAAATAATATCCATGCTTAAAAATCTAATCAGACTTCATTATCATTCACTTGCCAAAAAAAATACATAATTCTATGACAAACATTTTTAAATTATGACTGAAAACATTATGCCAGGACATGTCGGGTTTTTATGAATTTTATGCAAACGTATACCAAAGAACATTTAGCATTATTTCTGATTTGACAATGCTTCCCAGGTAATGTAACATATCATGTAAGCCTAATTAGTTACTATCTCTCTCTTACAATAATAGAGAACACATCTTTTTGAAATGTTTCTGGGGACCCTCTGGGAAATTCCCCAAATAGTTCAAAGTCAACAAGACTTCATTTAGAATTTGATTTCTGAGGAGTTTGTACAAAAAAGAAAAAAAAATCAATATGTATAAAACAATTAATTAAACAGGATCATAGGTCACTGTAAAGTAATGCTTAGCCAAAGTGACAAATACTTCAAAGGCAAATAGAGAAAGGTACATAGTTACAAAAAAACTTAGCTATCTTAGTAGAGGAGACTCAGTTTTTTTAAGGAATTAAAGACTCGACAGAGACAAAGCACAAAAATTATTTTGTTAAACCCAGAATCTTTGTTTTCTAAGCAAATTACCTAAAAAGTAAAGGAAATCCTTTCATAATCCCATCAAAAACAGACCAATAGTCTAAGAGAACTCTCTTTTAGCAGAAAAATTAAATTAGAAAGATAGAATTCAATTTTATAAAGAACAGCATAAGGCTCATCTCAGTGCAGTCATGTTTAATGTTTTAAAACGATGATGTCAAGAAAATAACAAATATAAAGTTACTACTTTTAAAATTTATTGCATAATTTTTAAACTACATCTGATATACACTATTATGTTAGTTATCCATGTACAACCCTGTGATTAAGCATTTAGATAATCTACAAAGTAGTGAGCCCAATAAATCAGGCACCCATCTGACACCACCCATAGTCATTACAATATTATTGACTATATTCCCTATGCTGTACTTTACATCCCTATGATCATTCTGCGACCACCAATTTGCACTTCTGAACTCCTTTACCTCTTTCACCCATTTCCAAAACCCCTCCCCCATATGAGAACAGTCAAAACACTCCCCTAGAGTCTACCTCTGTTCTGCTTTTTTGCCTGTTCTAGATCCCACATGTAAGCAAAACAATCTGGAATTTTTTGTCTGCATTATTTTACTCAACCCCCTAGATCCATCCATGTACCATAGAAAGAAAGATTTCATTCTTTTTCTATGGCTGGGTTATATTCCATTGTATATATGCACCATTTCTTTTTTTATCCATTCA
The DNA here is from genome assembly GCA_004026665.1 of Murina feae. Lineage (NCBI taxonomy): Eukaryota > Metazoa > Chordata > Mammalia > Chiroptera > Vespertilionidae > Murina > Murina feae. Next base: position 21,937 of record PVJC01024427.1, on the reverse strand, counting down.
TCTATTAAAGGAAACTTAGGTTATTTTCCTATCTTAGCTACTGTAAATGATACTACAATAAACATATGGAAGTATATGTCTTTTTGTTGTAGTGTTTTGGGCTTCTTAGAATAAATCTACACAAGTGGAGTTACTGGGTCCTTCTTGGATTAAAGTCTACTTTGTCTGGTGTAAGTATTGCTAACCCAGCATTTTTGTTTTGTTTTGTTTCCATTTTCATGAACTATCTTTTTTTTTTAATCCCTTGACTTTCAATCTGTATGTGTCTTTTTATCTGAAGTGTGTCTCCTATAGTCATCATATGTAAAGGCCTTGTTTTGTTATCCATTCAACTACCATTCAAAAGACCATATGTCTTTGGTTGGAGCACTGAAAGTAGTTATTGATAGATATACCTTTGTTGCCATTTTATTATTTATATTTTTGAACTTTTTTTTTTCTTTTAAAAGAAAACCCTTTAAAATCTCTTGTAATACTGATTTTGTGGTGATGAACTCATCCAGATATTTCTTGTTTGTAAGCTTTGTCTATTTTTCTTTCTTTTAAAAAAATGTTTTTATTGATTTCAAAGAGGAAGTAAGAGGTAGAGAGAGATAGAAATATCAATGATGAGAGAGAACCACGGATTGGCTGCCTCCTGCACAGCCCCCACCTGGGACCAAATCCACAACCTGGGCATGTGCCCCTGACTGGAATTGAACCTGAGACCCTTCAGTCCTCAGGTGAATGCTTTATCCATTGAGCCAAACCAGTGAGGGCTATTTTTCTTTTTTAAAAATATATATTTTATTGATTTTCTACGGAGAAGAAGGTAGAGGGATAGAGTTAGAAACATCGATTGGCTGCCTCCTGCACACTCCCTACTAGGTATGTGCCCTCAACCAAGGTACATGTCCTTGAGCAGAATTGAACCTGGGACCTTTGAGTTCAAAGGCCGACGCTCTATCCACTGAGCCAAACTGGTTAGGGATTTTTGTCTATTTTCTATTCTAAATGATAGCTTTGCTGGGTAGAATAATATTGATTATAGGGCCTTACTTTTTATCATTTTGAATATTTTTTGCCAGTCCCTTCTTGTCTGCAAAGTTTCCATTGAAAAATCAGCTGACAGTCTTATAGAGACTCCCTTGTAGGTAACTAACTGTTTTCTCTTGCTGCTTTTAAGATTGTTCTCTATCTTTAACCTTTGGCATTTTGATTAGTATTTGTCCTGGTGTGGGCCTCTTTGAGTTCATCTTCTTTGGCATTCTTTGTGCTTCATTGTATGTCTACTTTCTTCACCAGGTTAGGGAACTTTTCTATCATTATTTTTTCAAATAGGTTTTCAATAACTTGCTTTTCCTCTTCTCTTTCAAGCACCCCAGCATGTGAATGTTGTTATTTCTGAAATTGTCCCACAGGTATCCTTATTATCTTTGGATTCTTTTCTCTATTTGCTATTCTCATTAGGTGTTTTCTGCTTTCTTATTTTCCAAATCATTGATTTGATTATCTGCTTAATCTACTCTACTGTTGAGTTCTTGTAATTTATTATTCATTTCAGGATGTGTAGCCTTCCTTTCTGACTCATTCTTTTTTATAGTGTCTATGTCCTTTTTTATGCAGTTGACGTTGTTACTAAATTCCTTGAGCATATTATCACCATTATTTTGAACTTTGTATTGGCATTCTTATAACCATTATGTTGCTTGCCTTCATTTCATTTGGTCCTTTTTTGTGTGGCGATTTCTCTTTGTTTTTCATTTGGGACATGTTTCTTTGTCTCCTCATTTTGGTGTCTTCCTTGTGTTTGTTTCTATGTATCAGGTAGAGCTGCTACATCTCCCAGACTTGTATGAAGAGTCCTGTGTAGTAGGTATCCTGTAGAGTTCAATGGCATAGCCTTCCCAGTCACCTGAGCTGGGCTCTCCAGATGCAGCCTCTGTGTGGGCTGTGCACTGTCCTATTGTATTGGAGCCTTGATTGTTGTTGGCATCTCACTGGGAGGTACTGACTCCCAGGCTGATTGGCTGCATGTGTTACAAATGCAGTTAGCTAGTTATTAACATTAATAATTGGAAGAAAGCAAAGGGAAGGCAAGATAATTGTAAGTGTGGACATATGGGCAGCTTCATCAGGAAGCTGCAATTTCACTCTCCCCAGGGAACCACCAGTCCATTCCCTGCAGATCACTGGGTGAAGGGACTGGACAACGGGGAAGGTGGCCCCATGTGCAGTGAGTTGGTTGATGTAGGAAAGGTGCTTGCCTATCAGTCTAACCTGGAAACAAAGATAATTGGCTAGAGGGGGTAGAGCACCTGCAAGTGCATGAAATCTTGGAAGCTTAAAATCCACAGACATGATTCTCTCCCTCGTTCCTCTTGCTTTGCTCCTGCCTCCTTGTACCCACCTGTGCACAGGGATGCAGATGTTTCTTGATATAAGTCAGCAAAACTCTGGCTTGGAAAGTGTGTTTTCCCTTTTCACTGAAAACTAAAGATTGCATTTTCCCAGCTGGAACTGAAACACCAAAGACCTCTCACTGGACCAGAGTGGGGCAGACCAGAGCAGACCAGTAAAGACCAGAGCAGAACAGCACAGACCAGACGGAGCAGTACAGTTTAGCCAGAGAGGGGCCTCACCCAAAGTCCACCTCACAGCTGTGCTGCTCCTCAGCTGTGCTGCTTCATAATTGAGCTGTAACATTACCGCGCTATCGCACAACCCTGCTCTTCCACAGCTGTGTGGTATTACAATTGAGATATTTGCATGGAATAAAGTTTCCTTCTTCACCGCATCCCATATTGGGGATTCTTGTTAATCTTGAATTGACACCAGTAATCATCAGTTGATGAGGGTATATTAAAACTCTCTTTACTATCTTCTCAATCTTCACTATTATGAAACAAAAAAATTTACCCTAAAAAGCATGAAAGATAGTCTACAGAGCCAGCAAACAATATAATATATGCCTGCTCCCCCCCCCAATAAAATCACAAAATAGAGGTAATTAAGCAAACTGAGTTGAACTTTGAAATAAGACACTTGAACATCCTCAAAGATGATAGATGAGGAATAGTATCCAAGCAAAATAAAGGACACTTCTAAAACAAGTTAAAGCAGATGTGGAAAAGAGCCAAGATCTGTCATTTAGAAAGACATGGTCTCAGTCAATTAGTTTGACTTAACTAAAGAACATCCTCAGTTACCCTCAGGTCTTCCTTGATTTACTTGTGATGCTCAAAAGTAGAGACATAATAGAATTCAATGGGGTAGTGTTAAGGAGAACAAACAGATGAGTGTAACTTGCTCAGGATTTAGTTGAATTTGGGAAAGTTGAAAGCTGAGGGATTAGATAAAGGCATTTCTAATACTTCAAGTGCAAATATGTAACAAATGCTGAGATAATGAGAAAATGACAAGGACAGTATGGATTTTAGACATTGAAGAGGTGGAATCAATCGACGTTGAGGAAGAAGTGGTATGTATTAAGGTATGACTTTGTTAACATTAAATCTATTAACTAAAACGAGACATGCACATCCATTCATTCATTGCAGAGACATTTATTAAGCAGCTATTATTTTCCATGAATAGTGTGAGGTCTTTGAGATAAAACACTGAACAAGACAGATGTGATTCTTGCCCTCGTGGCATTCAAAGCCTATTTGTAAAAACAAACAAACATATACTAAACAATTATATACAAAATGTGCTATAAAAAGGGCTTTTATAGAGAATTAATAAGGTGATGACATCAACTGTGAAGATTAGGAAAGCTTTGCTGAGCATGTATAAAGTAGAAAAAGAAAAGAATGTTAGGACAGAGCCTTATGATTCTTAATTTTTTTCCTATAGCATCACTTAAAGTATTTCTTTAAAGTTTTAAAACCTAATTTAATTTCCCATCACCTTTTATCCCCTCTATGTCCACTACCACCTCCACCCATCCCCCTCCCTCCCTGCAATCACCACCCTAATGTACACATCCATAAGCTCTCTCTTATTTTTGTTTTTGTTCAAACCCTCCACCCTTCAACACTTCCTTCAAAGCTGTCTGCCTGTTATCTATCTATAAGTCTGTTTCTATGTTGCTTGGTAGTTCATTTTGTTTATTAAATTCCACATATGAATGAAATCCTATATAATACTAGTAAAAGCCTAATAGCAAATTGACCAAACGGTGGAATGACCGGCCGCTATGACATTCACTGATCACCAGGAGGCAGACACTCAATGCAGGAACTGCCCCCTGGTGGTTAGTGCCACTCAGCCAGCAGCCAGGCTTACAGCTGGTCAGTGGAGCAGTGGTGGCGACAGCCTCTTCTGCCTCTGCTGTAGGCAGGCAGTAAGAAGCAAGGGGTCCAGGACTGTGAGAGCCCCAGATTGCAAGAAGGATGTCTGCATGCTGGCTTAGGCCTGATCCTCCTAAACCAGCAGGCAGACATTTCCCAAGGGGTCCTGAATTGCAAGAGGGTGCAGGCTGGGCTGAGAGACTTTACCCCCAGTGCATGAATCTCATGCACCAGGCCTCTGGTTATATGATTCTTGTCTTTTCCTGGCCGGCTTATTTCACTTAGCATATGCAAATTAAAATCACAATAAGTTATCACCTAGCTCCTGTCAGAATGACTTTCATCAATAAATCAGCAATGCTGTGCGGAAAAGGGAACCCTTCTCTTCTGTTGATGGGAATGCAGATTGGTACCGCCATTATGGAAAGCAGTATGGAGTTACCTCAACAAATTTTAAAATGGAACTGCCTTATGCCCCACTGATTTCTCTTCTGGGGATTTCTCCGAAGAAACCTGAAACACTAATTTGACTATATGTACCCCTATAATCATTGCTGCATTATTTACAATAGCCAACATCTGGAAACAGCCCAAGTGTCCATCAGTAGATGAGTAGATTAAAAAAAAAAAACCAACCCCGCTGGTATATTTACACAATGGAATATTACTCTGCTATAAAAAGAAAGAAACATTTACCCTTTGAAACATCATGGATGTACCTGATGAGTCTTATTTTGGACAATTTAAGTTTGTAGAGCCTTTGGTGCATAGTTTCTGAATATGTTAAGGACACATATTTTCTTCAGCATTTTTCCGACAGGTGAAGAACACTAAAAATCATTTCATATCACAAGTTGCTAATATAAGCCCTAGTCCATGTAGAATGCCTGTCACACACATACAAAGAAAAAAAATCATGGAAGAATAGAAGAAGCATTAGGGAGGGTAAACAGTTAGGTGGGAAGTCAGGTGCCCATGGAAGTTCAAAGACTAAGAATCCCTTTCAGCATCAGAAAACGGGGGCATCTACTCCCCTCAATCCCCTCCCTGTCTTCCAAACAATGCCTCCTCTCTATCACACTATGTTTTCCCCACTGTTTAGAGCTCATACTCCAGCCCAGGGTCCTGGTTTAAAAGCTACAATTCTAGAGAATATAATATTTTAAAATGACTAAACAGAAAATAGAGAGAGAAAACACACCTGAGTCTGGAGAGAAATCATTTGCTGTAATTCTGACCCTCTCTAGCTGTTAGCAGAGTTCTAAAAGGGACATAATGAGCTACTGGAGAGAGGGTGGTTTGAGGATTACAAGCAATAGTGCCTGCAGCGTGGTTAGCAGAGGAAGGGCTCAAATATTAGCTATTATTGTAACCACCATTAGTTTCATTATTGTTATGCAGCCATTGGTTCCCATCATGACCTTTGAAAGTTATCTGTGAAAAACGGAGCTCTCATTTCCCCTAATCACGTTCTTTCCTGCTTCTCCTCCTGCTACTTCCCCCCCCTTTCCAAGTAAATTTAAATCTGAACGCCATCTCAAATGTCTTTTTTGGGGGGGAATTATTTATACAGCTTTAACACGTTTTACTTGGCTTGCCTATGTATAGAAAAATGTAGAAATTAGGAGAAAATAAAACACCTCTAAATCTGCCCACAAACAGAAATTAAAATGTACTCAACAGATCAACCTCAAGGGGAGCTGTGTTCATTAGATGCATTAGGAGCACCCTCAGCCTGTTGTGAGCATAGGCATCAGATGAGGCCTGGAGAACCTTGTCATGTAGGCCGCCTCCAAAGTCACAAGGTTCCTTGGGGGCCTGAGCTTTGCACAGAAGCCGTGGAACGCCACCTAGGTGGGCCTAACTTCCATTGCCACGAGGGATCCTCGGGGGCCAGCTGTCCCTTTCTATTGCTAGAAGACCCAGCAGGAAGCCGGAGGGATGACATTTTGTATGCGTGTAGGTAGGAACATCTCATTATTCCTGAACAGCTGTCACCCATGAGGTAAATAGGGTGAGGCAGCATGGTAGACCCGTAAGGTGGCCTCTGGACCCTTCGCTCCCTGTTGCCCTGGCTGGTTGGATGGGAGTTCATGCGGTTCTCAGGGGCGTGTTAAGCTCAAAGACATGGGGTTGTAGTAATTACCTGGGAACCATTTGAGTAATCTGCACACCTAACCTACAGCGTTGGCGACATTATTTCTAGGGAGTGATAAATGGTAACTACTTAATTGCTTGGAGAAAAGGTGGTATAGTTTCCATTTGGCCTGGCTCCCAGTCTGGATAGCCATGAGTGCCTTCCAAAACAGCATTAATAATAACATTCTGTAGATAGCTATACCTCATGCCTTTGGTATTTCTTAGAGGCAGTATTTTCTTATGTATATTCTCAGGGGAGGTCTGCTATAGCATTCCTAATCTACTTTTCCCATTAGGGAAAATGAGATATATAAAAGCAATGGCAAATGCTCAAAGTCATACAATGGATATCACTGCTAGAGGCAAAAATGAAACCCAGGTGACCATTCCCTTTGTAAACTAGATGGTGGGAGAATGAATGGTGTAGGATATTGCATTCGAAGAGGTTTTTATTCCCCCTGAAATGTAAGTGAAGAAGGATGTCGGATATTTACAAAAACCTAGCCCAATCCCTTGTACAAAATGTTAAATGAAGAAATGCTCATTGCCTTCCCCTTTCTTTCCATCCTCTTCCTTTCCTTTCTCGTTTAAATTTCATCTCTGCCAAAAATTATGTCGAGCTCAGGTGGACCTCCGGTGATTCTGTCCCTACAGGAAATAAACAACATCTTTCTTTTCCCTCTTTTCTGCTCCCCTCTCTCTTCTAACTCCATCCCCCACCCTCCACCCCCACACACACGTATTTAATGTAAGAGAGATGGTATCTGAGAAAGAGTGAAGCAAAGTCAACAGATGGTGACTTACTTCAACAGACGTAGCGCAAAAGAGATGAGAGCTTTCTTTTTCCCTTCGGCCTTTGGAAACTTAAGGGGAAAAAAAAATCACTCCTGTGGATCAGTGTTTGATTTTTCACAATGTCGTGTTCCTCTCATTCTTGACTAGCCCACCGCCTGCTGGCGCCTGACCTGACAGAGCTAAGGTTAGCCTGACGGGAAGTGCTGAAAGCGTGTGGACAGACAAGTTCGATAGTAGAACACGCTGTGCTCACAGCCAGGGTTTTCGCACACACCTAGCCAATTACGAATTGGGGCCCATCCTGAATCAATTATATTGTAGCGTTTGTCCTGAAGAGAAAGGAGATGTGTGTGTGCTGCTGGAGCCAAACCTCCTGTCCCCCCAGGACCAGGGCAGATGTACCCGGCCAACGTCCCTGCACAAAGTGTAGCTCAGCGGCTCCATCCGGGTGAGTAACAAGCTTCATGGCTGCCACGGAACAGGCCCCCTGGCAACGTCCCATAATGTGGCCAAATGCTCACTTCCAGTCGGTCTCTTGGAATTTTTCTTCAATGACCACTATTCATCTTCATGACGCCTGCAAGACCTCCCTGCTGAATGGTAGGGGACCCAATGCGTTCAAATGTGAAGCTGTCTTTATTTGCACTTGTCTTCTTCCAAGGAGGACACGTTCTCAGGTTCAATTATTTATGAATGCCAAAATACAAACATTTTTTAATGTTAATGATGTTTTTAAATATATATATATATATATATATATCTGATTTCAGAGAGGAAGGGAAAGGGATGGAGAGAAAGATAGAAACATCAATGATGAGAGAGAATCATTGATTGGCTGCCTCCTACAGGCCCCACACTGGGGATCAAGCCCACCCACAACCCAGGCATGTGCCCTGACCAGGAATCAAACTGTGACCTCCTGGTTCATAGGTTGCCTCTCAGCCCTGAGCCACATCAGCCAAGCAGTGATGCTTTAAAAAAAAAAAAAAATCCCTATTGTTGAAAGTATTACATATTCTCGCCTTTCCCCCCATTGACCCCTTCTAACCTGCCTCCACCCTCAGCCTAATTGATGTCTTATGCTTTCACCTACATGATCATACTCCACCTTATGAATATATCCTTCCTCTTTTCTCTCTTTCTACACACACACACACACGCACACATCGACTCATCTTACTATTTGCCATCAAGGAGGGGAGTACTGTGTTACCCACAATTGGGGGTTTTCCATAGAGTTTGGAGTGAGGGAGGAAGCACCTTGAATTCAAGCTGTGTTTATGACCAGGATTCTGATGTTGGTTAGTTGGTTGCCTGAGGAGAAATTCATCAGAAAGAAAGAAATGTCAGGCATATGACCTTAGTCCAATAACACTGCCTCGGACATCCGAGAAAAGCGAGAGAGATTCTTGGCAGAATATATCATTTCTTACTGAGATGTGCTGATTTCATTTCACAAATTTAGAAAAGAACAAAAAAAACCAAAACAGCTACAAGTAAGAAACTGTAAAAACTAATTAACTCCATGTGAGAATGAAATAGACAGGATAGTGTAACTTTGATCCCTATTTAATAGAATAAAACATGCCCTGACTGGTTTGCCTCAGTGGACAGAGCATCAGCCTATGGACTGGAGGGTCCTGGGTTTGATTCCAGTGGAGGTGTGCAGGAGGCAGCTGATCAGTGATTCTCATCATTGATGTTTCTATCTCTCTCCTTCTTCCTTCTTCTCTGAGATCAATAAAATATATTTTAAAAAAATAGAATAAAACACAGAAGAAAGGAACTTGCTCCCTTCTGTCAGGGGCCTTGGCTTGGAGGCATCTAGAACTGCTATGTGATAATCCCTCCACTCATAGCACATTAGAAACCTTGGTTCTGGGAGCAGAAGAGGCAGAGCAGCAAGTGTGTGTGCGAAGCTCTTGGGGGCATGGAGGGGGAAAGGACATTCCACACAAGAGATGTCGTGAATTCAGTGAGGCAAGAGTGAGTACGGAGCGTTTGGGAAGCTCTGTGCAACCCAGTATGACTGGATGTCAAGTAAGAAGGAGATGACGAGAGGTAAGACTGCAAAGGGAGGTCAGAGGAGGACATAGGTCATGAGAAACTCTGCATGTCAATCCAAGTGACTTGAACCTTGCTTAGTGGAGCCTAACTCAAGGACATAGGGATACTGGCAGCGGCCATGGTCAAAGCAGAACCTGTGAGTGCCTGATTGTGTCTGACCTTCTTGCCCCAGGGATGTAGACTATGCAGCAGAGAAGGCAGAGCCAGACTGCTTGGGTCAAAGCCAAGCCCTGTGCTTAGCAGCTGTATGACTTGGACAAGGTATCTAAGCTTTTCCGTGACTCAGTTTGCTCATCTGTAAACAGCACGCAGGCATAGAGCTGCTTAGAGGATTGACTAAGTCTGTGCTTGGACAGCGTTCAGACCACAGCATGGCATAGATGAAGGATTCAGTAAATGTGGAACTTTGGCAAAGGCTATTGGGGCAAAGAAACATCAGTAGCAGAAGCATCCCCATCCACAACCAGTAAGAGGCCCCTGCACATTTGTGACTCAGCAAAGGCCTAAGTTTGATGAGGGGACTTGGACTGTGTCACCTTGCTGTGAGGATATTTACTGCAACAAAATAAAGAAAACAGCTCTTCCCAATTCCTTTGGGTATCTGTAGGTAAAGCTTTTTTAAAAGATACAATATAGATTTCTGATGTAAAATTCAGAATGTGTGAATGGTTATAAAGTAAAATTTTGAAAAGCCTTCCTCTTTCCCTGGTCACTTAGGGCATTCTTTCTCCTTTGGGGGAACAATGCTTTATTGTATGTTGTTTGATTTGCTTTTGTTTTTTTACCTTACGATACTCCCCCTCCTAGAAGTGATGTATCATTTTTCACACACAAACAAAACACATATGAACACAAACACAGGTTGATATTGATAGAGATATGTCTTATATAAATGATAGATGACATAATTAGCTTTAAAAATGAACCACTATATCTTGGGGCTTGTTCAATAGCAATGTACACAGAACCATCACATATTTTAAAATTACATATTGTTTCATTATAAAAATATAATAATTTATTAACTAGTTCTTTATTAATGGAAGTCAGATTTTTTTAATGATTTATGTTATATACAACTCTTCCATTTATACGCTAGTGTTTACATTATTTTGCATAAGACAAATAGTACCTACAGGTAGTATTTCTGAGTTGAGATTATGTAAATTTTTAATAAGCATTGTAAGATTCTGAAGAACATTTGGTCTTATTCTATTTCAAAAATTCCAAGAAAAAAAAAACACCAAAATGACTATCAAGTATATAATTAATATTTGTTTTATGTAATGTTTAGCTTAAATGTAAGCTATGTCAGAGTTCTATTTTGTGTGTGCTTTATATTTTTTATAAGCTCCCTTTGTGCATAGAGTATATATGCCCGCTTTTAAAACTTAAAATATGCTTTGACTATTTCAAACGGGTATCAACTTTACAGTTGCATCTTTCCTTTTGTTATATAAGTTGGTCATCAATGATTTATATGATGATGAATTCTTGTTCTGAAATGCAGACTCAAATCTCAACATTTCCAATACTCACATTTCATCATGACACTTCAGTTCTTAAAGCCCTTTAGTGGTTTTTCACAGCCTCCAAAACCCACCAGGCAGAGGAAACTGGACATGCTCTTTGTACAATGTCAAGCAACTTCATTCACATTACATTCTGTGTGTCAAAGGGGACAGTCACCCATAGCATGATGGGAATGGTGCCTCTGGAATCAGGCAGCAGTGAAACTCTGGTAATGAGAGCCCATCCTAAATGGTCCAGTGCTGCTTTGTGAGAAAGGATTCTCATAGCGTTACATTGGAGAGGAAAGCACGTGAACTTTTTTACTTTTATGAAATTTCTTAGGGTGACATGGGTCGATAAAATTATATACTTTTCAGGTACATAATTCTACTAGAAGCCTGATGCATGAGATTCATACACTGGGCGGTGGAGGGGAGTCCCTCAACCCAGCCTGCACCTTCTCACAGTCTAGGAGCTCTCAGGGGATGTCCAACTGCCTTCACTGCCTCTGTGCTCACCAGCTGTAAGCCCGGCTTCTGGCTGAGCAGCGCTCCCCCTGTGGGAGTGCATTGACCACCAGGGAGCAGCTCCTGCATTGAGAATCTACTCCTGGTGGTCAGTGTGCATCATAGTTACAGGTCACTCCACTGTTAGTCAATTTGCATATTAGCCTTTTATTATGTAGGATAATACATCATCTGTATATTGTACTGTGTGTTCACCATCCCAAGTTGTTTTGTTCCATTACCATTTATTTCTAGACTCTTGTCCACCTTCTCTCACCCCCCTTCATCTCTAGTCATCACCATGCTGTTGCATGTACCTAGGAGTTTGCTTTTTTTTTTTTTTTTTGCTTAATCCCTTCACCTTTTTTACCCAGCCCCACAATCCCACTCCCCTCTGACAGCTGTCCGTCTCTTCTCTATCTATGAGCCTGTTTTTATTTTGTTTATTTTATTTTGTTCATTAGATTCTACATGAGTGAAAACATATGGTACTTGTCTTTCTCTGACTGTTTTGTTTCACTTAGCGTAATGCTCTCAAGGTCCATCCATGTTGTTGCAAAGGGTAAGACTTCCTCCTTTTTTATGGCCAAGTAGCATTCCACTGTGCAAATGTCCCACAGCTTTTTACTCACACATCTGCTGATGGGCTCTTGGGCTGCTTTCAAATCTTGGCTATTGTGAATAATGCTGCTATGAACATAGAGGTTCCTACATTCTTTTGAATTTGTGTTTCTTCAGATATATTTCCAGATATGGAATCTCTGAGTCATAAGATGTTTCCACTTTTAATTTTTCGAGGGAGCCTCATACTGCTTTCCACAGTGGCATGCATGGGTAGGAAGAATTAACATCATTAAAATATACATACCTTCCAAAGCAATCTATAGATTCAACACAATCCCTATCAAGATATTAATGGAATATTTCAGAGCTAGAGCAAGTATTCCAAAAATTTATATGGAACCACAAAAGACCCCAAATAGCCACAGCCATCTTGAGAAAGAAGAACAAATTTGGAGGAATCACACTACCTGATAACCAACTGTACAAAGTCACTGTAATTAAAGCATAAAAACAAGACTTATAAGTCAATGGAAATGAATAGAGAGCCCAGAAATAAACCCATGCCTGTATGGTCAATTAATTTTGACAAAGGAGGCAAAAACATACAATGAGATATAGTCTATTCAATAAATAGTGTTGGGAAAATTGGAGATACTGGCAAAAAAAAATGAAATGATCACCTTCTTATACCACACACAAGAATAAACTCAAAATGGGTGCATGACTTAAATGTAAAACTTGAAACCATTAACATTCTAGAAGAAAACATAAGCAGTAAAATCCCAGGCATATGAAAAGATTCTCAAAGCCATTAGAACCCATACACACAGACAAGAGTGTGGTAATTGCCAGAGGGAAAAGGAGGGGCTGGAGGCTGGTAGGAGGTAGGCAAAGGGAAGAGGAAATGGGGACATCTGTATATAATGAACAATAAGAATAAAGTTGAATAATAAGAAAATCATAAGGATACATCACCTGTCAGAATGGCTATCATCAATAAATCAACAAACAAGTGTCGGTGAGGATGTGGAAGAAAGGGAAGCACATGAACTTTGAAGTCAAACAGACCTGTACTTGACTCTTTACTCTGTATTAAAAATGCCTTTGATCTCTCTTTTCCGTCTGTATAAAATGGTGAAAATAATGCAATGTATGATTCCAAGAGATTTAGTAACGAGAGTCAGGTAACATCTATAGATACATGCTCTGTAATGACTGCATGCTCACTTTTCAGCTTTGCCAGTCACACAGGACATATGCTTTAATGTCAGAAATTGACTTTACAGTTTTGTAGCTGAGAGGAGAAATCTGCAACCTACACTGTGTAGAACAAGTCCTGCCCACTCCCTATTTTGGGACGGCCCACCACCGTGAGGGAAGAGTACATTTTTTTTAATGTTTTCAAAAGTTACAAGAAAAGAATACTTTATGACATGTGAAAATTGTATGAATTTTAACTTTTGTTGCTCATAAGGAATCTGCACGCACTCATGTTCTCACCCTTACGGACAGTCTATAACTGCTTTCTTGCTACAATGGCAGGTTGAGTCGTTGTGACACAGATGTTGCTACATAGGTGTAGCAAAGACGAACAAGCCTGAAATATCTACTATCTGGCCTGTTACAAGAAATGGTTGTTGATCCCTGGCCTAGCCAACGCTGTTATCATGTGTGCATAAAAAAATGTATGTACACATGTTTACATGTGTGTGGATTTCCATATTTAGTGGCGACATACGTGAATTGACTAAAATATTTCGGAGACGTTCCATCCTGGCTAAATAAGATGCGAGGGTATGAAGTAACCTGCACCATTAGGAGACACCTGAGGCTTGTTCCTGAAATGGTTCCATGTTCCAGCCTTTGAGTTTGGGGGTTGCTTTTTGGCTAATAATGACTATGAGCATAACAGAATCTTGCCTTTGTGAAGTTACTGTAACTGCCTTGATTGGAGTTCTTGTCTTGATGTTGATGGGTCAGAGTGGTGGTTACTGAAGATTGGGGTGGCTGTTGCAATTTCATAAAATAAGACAATGAAGTTTGCTGCATTGATTGCCTCTTCCCTCCAGAAACAATTTCTCCGAGGCATGTGATGCTGTTTTACAGCATTGTTCCCACAGGATTTCTGTCAAAATTGGCCTCAGTCTTCTCAGACCCGTCTGCTGCTGTATCAGCTAAGATTGTCATAGTCTTGTCATTTAAATAATCTTCACAGCCTCTTCACCAGGAATAGATTCCATCTCAGGAGACCACGTTCTTTGTTCATCCTTAAGAAGCAAATTCTCATCCTTAAAGTTTTATTGTGAGAGTGTGATTCAGTCACATCTTTAGGGTCCACTTCCAATTCTAGTTTTCTTTCTATTTCCACCACACCTGCAGCTACTTCTTCTCCTGAAGTCTTGAACCCCTCAAGGTCATCCAGGTGACTTCTTCCAAACTCCTGTTAATGTTGATATTTTGACTTTGTCCAGTGAATCATGAATGTTCTTAATGGCATCTAGAATGGGGAAAACTTTCCAGAAGGTTTTCAATTTACTTTCTCCATATCCACCAGAGCTATCACTATAAGTGGCAGCGATAGCCTTACAAAATGCATCTCTCAAACAATAAAACTTGTAGTCAAAATTGGTCCTTGACCCATGCATGGGCTGCAGAATGGATGTTATGTTAGCAGGCAGGCAAACATTAATCTTGCTGCACATCTCCACTAGAGCTCTTAGGTGGCCAGGTGCACTGTCAATGAGCAGTGATATTTTAAAGGGAATCTTTTTTTCTGACCAGTGTGTTCCAGCAGCAGGCTTAATGTATTCAGACATCCATGCTGCCAAAAAGTGTTCTGTCATCCAGGCTTTGTTGTTCCGTCTATAGAGCACAGGCAGAGTAGGTTTAGCATAATTCTTAAGGGCCCTGGGATTTTCAAAATGGTAATTGCCTGCTGGCTTCTACTTAAAATCACCAGTTGCATTAGCCCCTAACGGGAGAGTCACCCTGTCCTTTAAAGCTTTGAAGCCAGGCATTGACTTCTCCTCTCTAATTATAAAGTCCTACATGTCACCTCATTGCAATATAAGGTTGTTTCATCAACGTTGAAAATACGTTGTTTATTGTAGCCACCTTCACTGATTATCTTGGCAAGATCTTTGTATAACTTAAGGTTAGCACTTGCTGCTTCATTTTGTAGTTTTAGGTTATAGAGACGGCTTCTTTCCTTTAACTTCATGAGCCAACCTCTTCTAGCTTTTCTCTCTTTGTTTGTTTCTAGCCTCTTCACCTCTCTCAGCCTTCATATAATGGTAGAGAATTGGGGCCTTACTCTGGATTAGACTTTGGCATAAGGTAATGGTGTGGCTGATTTGATCTTTTATTCAGACCACTGAAGCTTTCTCCTTATCATTTGTGTTTTCGCTGGAGTAGCACTTTTACACTTCATCTTAGCCAAAAGGCCGAGAAGCGATTGGAGTAGCACTTTTAAAAAATATGTTTTTATTGATTTTTAGAGAGAGAGGAAGGGAGAGAAACATTGATGAGAGAGGCACATCAATTGGCTGCCATCCTGCACACCTCCTACTGGGGACTGAGCCCCAGCCTCGGCATGTTTCCTGACAGGGAATGATCCATGAGATGACACTCAACCATTGAGCCACAGCAACCAGGCTGGAGTAGCACTTATAATTTCCTTCAGAAAGTTTTTCTTTGCCTTTACAACTTGATTAACTCTCTTTCACCAGAGCTCTAGCTTTTAGCCTGTCGCAGCTTTCAACCTGCCTTCCTCATTAAGCTTGATTCTGTCCAGCTTTTGCTTAAAAGTGAGAGACATGCAACTCTTCCTTTTGCTTGAACAGTAGGAGCCATTGTAGGATTATTAATTGTCCTAATTTCAATATTGTTGTGTTTCAGAGGATAGGGGGGCCCACGGAGGGGGAGAGAGATGGGGAATTGTCAGTTAGCTGGTGGAGTAGTCAGAATACAATGCTTATTGATTATGTTTGAGGCTCCCTAAAACAATTATAATAGTAACATCAAAGGTCACGCATATGGATCCCCCATAGCAAATAGAATAGTAATGGAAAAGTTTGAAATATTGAGAGAAATACCAAAATATAATGCAGAGACCCAAAAGCAAGCAAATGCTGTTGGAAAAAATGACAAAGATTGACTTGTTTAACTCATGATTGTTACAAACCGTCAAGTTGTCAAAAAATGTAATATCTGTAAATAGCAATAAAATAAAGCAGGCCTATATTATTACTTCCAAAAAGAATCAGAATTCTACATAATGGAAACCAGAACTGTTGTAAACCCAGTTGATATTTTGTTGGCAGATATGTTTCACACATAACTAGTAAAGCATAAAATAATTATTGAATATCTGTACAATCTTTTTTAAAAGAATCAAAAGAATCTTCAATAGAGCTTTCTCACTTAAAAAATATAAAATGTCATAAAACTGCATTTATTTATTTATTTATGTTTCTGAGTTCTAAATATTGAGAGGGCTGAAAAGTACGAAAGTTATGATGATAAAAATTAAATGAAACTTTCAAAAATTTGGCGAAGGGCTTTCAATAGGAATTTTAAATTATTGAAAGCAGAGAGCATGATTATGCTAAGCAAAATAAGTCAGTCAGAGAAAGATAAATATCACATGATCTCACTCATTTGTGGAATATAATGAACAACATAAACTGATGCATAAAAACAGATCCAGAGACAGAAGCATCAATCAGAATGTCAAACCTCAGAGCGAAGGTAGGGGAGGGTGGGGGTAAGGGAGAGAGATCAACCAAAGAACTTGTATGCATTCATATAGGCCTAACCAATGGACACAGACACCAGGGGGGTGAGGGCATGAGTGTGTGTGTGTGGGGGGGGGGGAGTGGGCAGGGCAATGGGGGATAAGGACACATATGTGATACCTTAATCAATAAAGAAAATATAAAGAAAGAAAAAAGAAAAGCTATGGAAGACAGGACCTGTGGATATCATTTCCTTAGGAAGGAGAATCTGAGTGTGGCTGACAGGCCAGGACTTCAGTCACTTCCTCTCTTGTTCTCCTTTGCTTAGACCTTTACAAGGAACGCATAGTTGTTTAGTTGGCCTTTAAATGCAGAAAACATTCTCTTTTTTTTGAAGTGGTTAGCTGCTATGGCTATTTTGTGATCAAACTATTTGGACACTAACATTAGTTCTTTTATGCTTATTCATTCAACCAACAGGCATTTATTTACTGCTCACAAAGTTCTAGACAATTGGCTAAAATAATGAAAGACACTCCAACATTTTACATTCTCGTAAGGCTTTACATGTTTACAAAGGTATCGCATAGGACACTACCTCTACTTTGTCTTTGTATAGTCTGAATTTCCCCGGGCTACCTCCAACCTGTGAGTGAGAATGTTAATGAAATAATTCAAACTCCATGGATCCTTGCCACCAGCTACATAGTTAAGTACATTGAGATTCCCATTCCCATAGACACAGACAGCAGGATGGTGATTACCAGACAAAGAGGGGGGTGGGAGCGGGTAAATGGTGATGGAAGGTGACTTGACTTTGGGTACATTTGATTGGCACATCCTCCCTTTCACCGAAAAAGATTGTGGGTTTGATTCCCACTCAGGGCATATACCTAAGTTATGAGTTCTATCCCTAGTCAGGGCATTTACACTCGACAACCTCTCTCTCTCTCTCTCTCTCTCTCTCTCTCTCGTTTTCTAAATTTAACAAAAATATGTCCTCTGGTAATAGTTAAATATATACAGAGTGTACCCAAAAATGTACACACACTTTGAATAATTGTTAATTCCAACTGGATAAATCTGGAAAGAAAGAAACATCAATTGAATGATCAGAAAACATACGCATATACACACTTTTGGGACAGTATATATGATGTATTAGAATTGTACACCTGAAACCTATATAATTGTATTAACCCATGTCATACCAATAAATTCTATTAAAAATATAAATAAAAGATTGCCCCTTGCTCACTCTACTAATCATGTCTGGGATTACCCAACGGTGTCACACATGCAATAGTGGAAACAATGAAGCTATTTCATCCCCTCATTGTCACTAGGGTCCCTTGTCCATAAAGTCACTGGACAGTGGTTAGTTGCCCTCTCACTGATCCTGGCACCCTGCCTCCTGAAAGGCGAGTTCTCTGGACACTCTGTCCCCACTCTTCTCCCCAGAGGTAATGACTGTGGAAGCACATAACTGGGAAGAAGGGGTACTTAGTGTCCCCACCCTCCAAAGAAGAGTAAGTGGTACTCCAGAACCTCTTTCCATTCTTCTACCCTGGTTACTCTGGAGCCATATGTTGCTTTCCTTGCAGGAACAGAGGCATGGCTCACCTGTCCCACTCTGTCTTCTACTTCCTCACGGGATGCTGGACTGCGTCCTGCATCTTACCTGGCCCAGCCTCCTCTCAGCTATGCCTGCAGGGCCTCTCACCAGGAGAGCTGTCAGTCTTCATGGTGGGAAACCAGATGGAAGATCAGGTTCCAGCCTACCTTCTCCACTCCCCACTCCCTCCAGCTGTACCTGCTCTCAGTTGCTTAGATGTGAACTACCCTTTCCACCCCGGCAAACTAGAGTGGACCAATGGAACCCTGGGTTCTAGTGGAACATCAGCTTCATTCACAATCACCGTCAGAGGTAGACAAAGTGAGGACATTCACCCTGCACAGGAACCTGGGTAACTAAACAACACCTCTTCAATCACACAATTGATAAGTAGCAAAGCAGGCCTTGGAGTCCAACTCTTAAAAAAAAAATATATATATATATATATATATATATATATATATATATATATATGATTGATAAAAATATATATATATGATTGATTTTATATATATATATATGATTGATTATATATATATATATATATAATTGATTTTTTACAGAGAGGAAGGGAGAGGGATAGAGAGTTAGAAACATCAATCAGCTGCCTCCTGCACACCTCCCTCTGGGGATGTGCCCGCAACCAAGGTTACATGCCCTTGACTGGAATCGAACCTGGGATCTTTGGGATCTTTCCGTCCACAGGCCGGCGCTCTATCCACTGAGCCAAACTGATTAGGCTGAGTCCAACTCTTTTACCGACAAACAGTTTCTTTCCCAGCTCTGACCCTAAAGCTTAAAGAGGTTGCTCATAAAAGCCATCGGTGCCTGGCTCTTTATCTCTTAGTCGGATTTGAAAAGAAGAGGATAAATGGGTGTCCTTGTCCCCTTGCTTTTTCCCCCCCAGAAAAGAGGTTCTGCAGACTGCCTAACACTGCATATAAATCAAACATGGAAAGAAAATATCCAGTTTGATCATGAGCTAAAATCATATCCTTTTATCCCCTATTTCCCTTATAGACAATGACTGTAGGAGCACATAATTGAAAACTTCTTGCTCTGGAGAGGATTTAGGGAGGTCAAAGGGGCCCCGTGACTGAATTCTGCATTAATTGATGGATATTAGTTCTCTGATGTTGAGCTGGGACTTTTTGAAATATTCAGATATTCAGAACAGCTCTTTCCTTGAATCCTAACCACAGATACTGCCTTATATTTTATTTCTAACTGTAGCCTCCATTCAGACTTTATTAACACTTTCAGTTTATAATACTATTCACAGCCAGACATAATATCCATTTCCATGAAACATACAGGAAAAGGGAACACCACTAATTGACACAAAGCTGGTTTAAATATCCCTATTTTCATAGTCCTGCCAACCCTACAGTGAGAGATCCACCTTTCTATTCTTTCAGTCTCTCTCAGTCTAATTGTGGCCCACACCAGGGCTTCACCAATGGATTTTGGCACCACAGTTCATAGGGTTTCCATGTCCAGGAGTCCAGAAACTTCTCTTCCCCATCCCCTGAGCATTTTACCCACTCTTGGGCAACACCTTTGGGTCCTCGGTGGCAGGTGAAGTCAGGGGACCCTGGCCTTTTGTCAGTCTTCTTCATGCCCCTCTCATTGTTTGAAGAGACTGCAGATGAGATTTCGCATTATAACCTTTGAATCTTGGCTTTGAAAATGTTTCCAAACCAAGGTAAATCAAGCAGACTTGTTTGAGGCTTTGTAAGGGGGTTGGGGGTGGGTGGGGGGGAATGAGGAACCAGTAGGGGGTCCTTTTGGCTGTAGGACCTGAGATAGTACTGTATTCATTGAAAGAGATCAACCAAAGAACTTTTATGCACATATGCATGACCCATGGACACTGACAATAGTTCAGTGAAGGCCTGGGGCTAGAGGGTGGGGATGGGAGTAGTAGAAGAGGTCAGTAGGAGAGAAAGGGACATATGTAATACTTTCAACAATGAAGATTTTAGAAAAATTTGCTTGAATTAAAGCCTTTGCTTGAATATCCTCAATACCATCGAGGGTGCGGGTGTTCATGCCTTGGGCCAGGATCGCTGTGGTTGGGGTCACAGCACCGACTCCTGCTGTGAGGACTCAGTGGCATGAATGCTGGGCAGCTCCATCAGCTGAGGTTGGCACAGGCAAAGGAGGAAGGAGTCCTTTGTGGCAAAAGCTCAGGGCGTCCCTGACAGCCACAGAGACTGCTGTGTCCTTGGTGGTGAAAGCTGCTAGTCTCCTTCTCTCCTTTTCCCCCACAGGGGACACCCAGCTGAAGGATTCCTCTTGGTGGCAAGCTCCGCAGGACTGAGGATGACACAAGTAAGTGCTGCCTGTTCTTCTCTACGTGACCATCTCTGATTGCTGTGCTTCACTGGTTGCCATAGTGTCTTCCTTATACTCCAGGGCTCTCTCAGAGCTGCTTTCATCAGCAATCATTGTTTCTCTGAAGGAACAAGTGCTGCGACCTCTAGTCCACTGGTCTAGATGATGTCATGCTCCTAAATGTTTTTTTTGTGTGTGTGTGTTGTTGTTTTGTGTGTGTGTGTGTGTGTGTGTGTGTCTTTTTTTAGGACATAAAGATGACCCATGGGTAATAGGAATGTTTACATGGTATGGCTTTAGTTGTGAAGGACTTTCATGGAGCTAATTGAGACAAACTAGGACCCCCCTGCCCAAACCTGCCCTCGATACTGAAATTTGGCTGAGGAGACTCAGAGGCCAGAAATGTCGGGCAATGATAAAAGGTAGAGGGAGGTGGTCTCTCTTCTTGCAGAAGGATCTGTTTAGACTGGAGTTGACCCATTAAGGACATTTTGAAGTGTCTCTCCATTTGGCAAGATCTGGGTCACAAACTTCTCAAGAGCTGTGGATGTGTCAGCCTTCACACTGAAAATCGGTGCCCACCACACTCCACAACCAGGGCACTGCAGGGAGAGGTACTAAATGATCTGGTCTCCTTTGGTGGGGTGGTCCTTCCCGGGTACAGCATATAGTTGTATAAATCGATCTATATCAGAAGGGCTAGAGGCCCAGGGAGGACCAGAGACCCCCAGGCATATCTGTGGGAGATCACAAGGCTAAGAATCCCATGATGCATTCCACACAGAAGCCCCAGCCCCTCCAGGTTGCTCGATAGCTCAAGGCTTAGGTGGTTCATGGTCATAGGCATCCGTGGTACTGGCACTCATGGGATGAGTGTTTGTGGAAGTTAGGGGTAAAGGAGTCCTCTCCTTCACTCCAGTGACCTGGTTCAGTTCTTCTACTACCAGACTCGGTCCAGTTTGTCACTGCTGCTTGCTCCTTTTGATGTGCTGGTTCTCAAACCAAGTCTTGATTGCTAACTCATCAAGATGAGGAGCTAGCCCACTGTGGGCACAAGGTCTTTTTGAATGTGTCTTTCAGTATTGTAAGCTGTTCTGGACTAAAGGTTGTGTGTACCAGTAAGCAGGTCTTGGCTTTTCTACCATCTTATCTTTTAGAAATAGAAGTATTCAAACAGCTGTGTGTGTGTGTGTGTGTGTGAGCTCCTGAACTTCATCCGTGTTATCTTACACATTTAAACACCAAGAATCCTTTCAAAAAGAAAGTGGTTTATGTGAGCTGGAGTGCGTAAGTGTGAGTGTGTCAGTGTGTGAGAGTGTGTGTGAGTGAGTGGTGTGTGTGTGTGTGTGAGTGGTGTGTGTGTGTGAGTGTGTGTGTGTGTGTGAGTGTGAG
>PVJC01024426.1:0-25736 GCA_004026665.1 Murina feae | reverse complement strand
GGTTGATTTGCGTGTTAGCCTTTTATTATATAGGATAACAACCACAAATAAACAGAATGGCCTACATTTTGTTCATATTTCATTGCGCTATCTGTCTTTTCCTCATTGATTTGCAGGAGTTTTAGAATGTCTTCTAGGTAGAATTGTTACATAATTTCTTCTGGAAGGGATTTCATATTTGTGTAAGCGAAGGTATAGGCTGCTTTCCATGTCAAAGGGCTGGCCCTCGGGCACCACTGAGTGAGTGGCCCGGGGTCAGCGAGTGGACCGAGGCCTCTGTGGTACAGGAGCTTCCTGGCCCTGCACATCCGCTTCAGGACTCACTCCCCCAGCAGGTCCCTGCCGGAGCCACAGCCCAGGGTCCTAAGGGAGCACGTACGTGCTGCGCTGCACACTGTATGGAATGTCTCACTGCTACTGTGGGTGGCGTTCTCCCCCCAAATTCATCTTTTGAAGAATTAAATCCCCTCTCCCCACCATGGGACTGTTTTACAGTGAGGGCCTTAAGGAGGCAATTGGGCTAAATGAGGTGGGTCCTAAGGGTGGGGCCCTGGTCTCTCTCCCCCTGACCTGAGCATAAGGGCGGGTCCCTGCTCTCTCTGCCACTGGAAGACACAGCAGGAAGGCGGTCATCTGAGAGCTGGGAACTGGGTAGGTGAGCAGTTTGATGTTGAACCTCTCAGCTGTCACGAGTGTGAGAATCGGTGCCTGTTGATGGCCCGTCTCTGGTATTGGGAGGCGGCGCTGACAGTGCAGCTGCGTGTTACGGCGTTGCTCTCTGAGTCACCAGGACCGCTGCCTGGCACTGTCCCCGGAGTCTTGTCCGTGTCTGTCTCACTGGAGTTGCACGGATGCCAGATCTTTGCATTTCCTTTGTCCGGTGCGGGTGGTGTGGTAGTTTTTCTCCTCCTGACATATCAGCTGTGTTGCATGATGGAGTCCCATTGCGAAGTGGCTTTCCAGCTCCAGACAAACCCCCCTGGGCAGGGGGCTGTCCCTACAGCCTCTGCGTGACCACTAGCTGCTGGCAGGTGCGCCTCGTAGCCGAGCACGCTCGGGACAGCCGGCTTTCTGCAGCCCAGGTTTCTCTCCCCGTCGACTGCCTCCGTGCACTGACTGAGCTTCTGTGATGTCTCTGGAAATTGCCAGATGGAGACAGAAAGGAAAACGGTGGCTGGACACAGACCCGCTTCCAGCTCTCTGCTGTGTCCCGGGATCTCGGGGTTGGGCCTGGGCTGGGCCTCCCCTTGGGCAGTTTCCTGAGGAGACGTCCGGCAGCTACAGGCCTAGGGGAGGTGGGACAGCAAGCAGGGGGTGGGCTGTCCTGTGTACAGTCCTCAGGTTGGGCTCCCTGCTGTGGGTTCTGAACTGAGACAGAAGTGGCCAGGTCGCTCAGGCCTCCGCCGCTGCCCGCTGCCCCACGGTCCCGGGGACACGGCTTTCGCGGGACATCGTGTGTGTGCTGGGAGATGTGGTGGTGGAAATCCTCAAAGGCTCAGGGAGTTTCCACCCGCTGGGGAAGGGGGAGGGTGTGTGTGTTTATGGAGAACAGAAGCTTTAAGAGAGGTTGTTCCCCCACAAACGTGGTTCAGAGACGGTGATTATAGCTCACCCAGGCCGGTGCGCAATGCCCGGGGTCATTTCCTATCTCATGTGGGAGTTTCATCCTCTATTCGCTGCTCTTCCAAAGAGTTGTTCCTTTTCACAATTACAGAGCCAGTGCACACGGGTGGCGGCCTAGTGGCCTGGAGGCGGGCATGGGTGTGGGGTGGTGCAGGGCAGGTGCTCCCTGCTGCCTGAGGTGTTGCCTGGGCCGGCTGTGGGTCCCATGGCGCTTCTGCACAACTAAAAGTTATGTTAACTATTGAATTCTGGGAAACAGGAATCTTCCTTGGGGCTGAGTTCTGAGCCCTCTTCTTTTTTACTTCACAAACTGAGTAATTCCAAGGCTCAACATTCTCCACGCTGATATTCAGGTCCCCAAGTCTCCATTGCCAGGTCCAGACCAGTTCTGTCTGCCTTGAGGGCCTAAGTGCCTGCCTGCCTGGGTCATTGTAACATTATATTGAGTGTTACAGTCAGGTGTGTGAATCCTCCATGATTCTTGTTCTCTTTCAGAATTGCTTTGGCTATCTAATCTGATCTAATAAAAGAGTAATATGCTAATTGTGTCACTCCGCTACATCCCAAGTCATGCCCACAAGCCAATCAGAGTGACTATGTGCAAATTAACCCAACCAAGATGGAGGCCAGCAGCCACAGTGCTAGAGCAAGCAGGAGGCTTCGTTGCCCCGGTGATGGAAGAAGCTGCATGCCTAGGCTGGCTGTGGCCTCTACTCAAGGCAACAAAGTTTCAATTATAGAAGATAAACCCCAGATACCTGCTTCTAGCCAGCCTCGCTGGGAGGTTGGGTTTCTGGGGGATGTGGCTAACCTGCAAACAGCCATCAGCCCCTCACCCAGGATAGCCCCACCCTTATAGGGTGAGGGTCCCTGCTGGGGGGCTTGGCCAGCCTGAAAACGGCCCTCAGCCCCTTACCCAGGCTGGCCAGGAACCCCAGCAGGAACCCCCACCCTGAAGGGGTCGTGGCCAGCCTGCAAACAGCCATCAGCCATTCACCCAGGCTGGCCAAGCACCCCAGCAGGATCCCCCTCCCTGAAGGGGATGTGGCCAACCTGAAAACGGCTCTCAGCCTGTTACCAAGGCTGGCCAGGCACCCCTGCAGGGACCCCCACCCTGAAGGGGCTGTGGCCAGCCTGCAAAGAGCCATCAGCCCCTCACCCAGGCTGTCCTGGCACTCCAGCGGGACCCCCACCCTGATCCGTGACACCCTTCAGGGCAAACCTGCCAGCCCCCACCCATGCACCATGCCTCTATCCTATATAATAAAAGGGTAATATGCAAATTGACCCTAATAGCAGAACCACTGGGAATGACTGATCACTATGACACACACTGACCACCAGGGGGCAGAATTTCCAGTGCAGGAGCTGCCCCTGGTGGTCAGTGCACTCCCATAGGGGGAGCTCTGCTCAGCCACAAGCCAGGCTGACAGCTGCCAGTATAGTGGTGGTGGTGGGAACCTCGCCTGTCTCCTCAGCAGCGCTAAGGATGTGCAACTGCAGCTTGGCCTGCTCCCCACTGGCAAGTGGACATCCCCCAAGGGTTCCCAGGCTGCCAGAAGGATGTCTGACTGCCAGCTTAGGCCTGATCGCCCAGGGAGTGGACCTAAACCAGCAGGTGGACATCCCCTGAGGGTTCCCAGACTGTGAGAGGGTACAGGCCAAGCTGAGGGACCCCCCCGAGTGCACAAATTTTTGTGCACCAGGCTTCTAGTCCTATATGATGAAGAGCTAATATGCAAATGGTCCTTGCACCCTCGCACCAGGGCTGGGGGACCTGAGGCCATTCTCCCTGCCCTGTGGGGCTTGATGGGGGTTGGGCCAGCTGGGTCTGGGTCTTGTACAATTTCGAGATGAGCTTGGATGGGTGGGGACTTGACTCTGGGTTCCACAGCGCACCTCAGACTCTGACAGGAGGGAAATTTCATATACATTTTACTAATTTCTTTCATCTCTGACACTTCTATTATAGAGAAAGGGCAAATAGCAATATTAAAATATTTCCTCTAATTCCCTTTTAATGTGCATGATTTTGTGGACCAGGCCACTAGTTTTGCCATATTTGCATTTGCATGTCAATTTTAGAATCAGCACGCCAGTTTCTACCAAAGTGCCTTCTGAGACGCTGTTTAACTTTTGATTTTGAAATCGTTTCACACCTGCAGAAAAATTGCAAAAATAGTAATAAGTAGCCCCATTAAGCTCTGTACCAGGTTTACCAGTTTTTACATTTTCCCCATTTGATTTATTTCCTCAGTGCACACCTGTGATTAACCACCTGAGCATATCTGCATCTATCTCCCTCCTCAGCCCTTCACACTCGGCTGGGCGCCCCCCAAAGGCAGCGCTCTCCTCCCAGACCCGCAGCTTCAGATTCAGGCTGTGTCTGTGAGTGGCCACTCATTCTCCGGGCTTTTCCACTGCCCCGCAGTGCTGTGTGGGCTCCTCCCCCCAGCACAGGACCCCCCTCCCCACCCCAGGCCGCCTTAGTCTCAGGTCAGGTGGGATAGCACAGGGCTGGTTTTTAAAGGTTGAGCACCCGCTCTGGAATGTCTTACTTTGCGGAGTACAGTTCACACTTGTTTTGTGGAGCTCATGGCTGTTTGATCAGGAGGCATTTGGTCTGCAGTGTCCTTGGGACATTGTTGTCAAGTATTTTTATCCAGGTGATGCTGGCCTTGTAAGATGAATTAGGAGGTATCCCTTACTCTTCTATTTTCTGAATGAATTTGTGTAAAATTGCTGATGTTTATTCCTAAAATGTTTGGCAGAATTCACCAGTTTCTATTATTTGGAGCTAGAGTTTTAATTGTGGGAAGATTTTTTATTTCAACTTCAAGTAAGAGATAATAAGGCTCTTCTGAGTTTTTATTTCTGTTGGCACTAAGTTTGATGTATGTGCTTTCCAAGGAATTTGTCATTCATAATACTTACTACCTTTTAATATTTGTCAGGGTCTTTGGTGATGTCCCCTTGTGCATTCCTGACATTGGTAATGTGTGTTTTCTCTTTTCTTTAATCAGTTTTTCAGGGGATTAGCAATATTGTTAGTTTTTTTTTTTATTAAAAACCATCTTTTGGTTTCATTGATTTTTCTATTGTTTTCCACTTTTATTGATTTCTGCTTTCATTATTAACATTGTCATTATAATTCAGGGTTAATTTTCTTAAGGTGTAAAGCCTTATCTAATTTAAGTATTTATAGCTGTTAAGTATTAACAACTATAAATTCATCTCTAAGTACTGTTTTAGTTGCAGGCTATTGAGTTTTTATTTTTTATAATTTATATTTTCACATTCCATTTAAAATTATACTTAATTTTCCTTGTTTTCTTTTATGAGCTGAAAGGTTATCTAGAAATATGCTATTTAATTTCCAAATATTTGGAGAGTTTCTAAATATATGTTGTTATTGATTTCTAATTAACTTCTGTGTGATCAGAGATTTATGCTTTTAGTTCTTTTCAACTTATTACTCTGTGGTGAGCATGAGCAGTGTCCTTTCTGGGTGAGCGTGAGCGCGTGGTCCTTCGAGGTGTGCGTGAACGCATGGTCCTGTGTGTGCGTGAGCGCGTGGTCCTTCTGGGTGC
This sequence comes from Murina feae, assembly GCA_004026665.1. Lineage (NCBI taxonomy): Eukaryota > Metazoa > Chordata > Mammalia > Chiroptera > Vespertilionidae > Murina > Murina feae. The sequence continues at coordinate 20,523 of PVJC01024426.1, read as the reverse complement.
GTGTGAGCGTGTGGTCCTGGGTGCGTGTGAGCGCGTGGTCCTTGTGGGTGCGCGTGAGCGCGTGGTCCTTGTGGGTGCGCGTGAGCGTGTGGTCCTTGTGGGTGCTTGTGGGTGAGTGTGAACGTGTGGTCCTTCTGGGTGCGCGTGACCGCGTGGTCCTTCTGGGTGCGTGTGAGCGTGTGGTCCTTCTGGGCGAGCGTGAGCGCGTGGTCCTTCTGGGTGCGTGTGAGCGCGTGGTCCTGGGTGCGTGTGAGCGCGTGGTCCTTCTGGGTGCGTGTGAGCGCGTGGTCCTTCTGGGTGCGTGTGAGCGCGTGGTCCTTCTGGGTGCACGTGCTGCTGCACTGAAATGGGTGTGCCTGACGGGTGCGCTGTTCTGCAAATGCCCCGTCGCTCCAGGAATGGGGCCTGTTTCCCCGTTGATTTTTCACTAATTTTTTCCCAATTCAATTCGTGGCTGCGAGACAAGTGTTGGAATTTCCAGCTGTAATTGTGGGTGTTTCTGAGTTGTCCTCTAGTCCACCCGTCCTTGCTTGTGTGTTTGCTCCGATGTGAGTTGCGTTCATGTGTGTATCTTTTTGGTGAGACCCTTTCATTTGAAAGGTGTTTGTGCTGGTGGTGGAATCCCAGGCTCACGGTGTGTTTTCCCTGCTGGTGGGGGAAGCTGTCATGCCCTGGGCTTCTGCTTTCACTGTCGCACCAGTTGTCACGCCCCTGTTTCTCTTTGTCCCGTTTCAGCAAGTTGACTGTGATGTGAGTCAGTGTGGTTTTCTTTGTACGTATCTTGCGTGCTTCTCGCTGGCATTCCCTGACCGTGTGTAACTGTTTTCTAATCGGAGTTGGAAAGCCATTTGGCCATTATTTCTTCACACGGTTTTCCCAGATTGCTTGCACCTCCCCTCTCTCGCTGGGGTTTGATTGCACAGCAGGTAGACCCCTGTGTTTCCCACAGCTCAGCGAGGCTCTGCTCATTTTCTGCAAATCTTTCTGTCTCTTAGTTTCAGTTTGGAAGTTTTCTGTTGACCTGTCAAGTTACAGCGTTTATCTGTCTTCTCCACTCATTAACACCATGTTTTATTGGAGATGTTTTCCATTTCTTACCTTTGCCTCTTTCAGTTTCCATCTCCCCACAACGCTGTTGTCTTTGCCCAGCATTGTTTTCCATACTTGCAATTCCTTGAAGTCTGGTCTGCGAAGCCTGACATCTCCGTCATCTTTGGGTTCATTTCTCTTGGCCATGGGTTATATTTTGTTTTTTTTGTTTGTTTGTTTTTTTATGTGTCTGATAATTTATACTCTAGACTAGAGGCCTGGTGCACAAAATTTGTGCATGGGGGTGGGGAGTGGAGGGAAGTCCCCTCAGCCCGGCCTGCACCCCATCAATCCAGGACCCCTCAGGGTATGTCCAACTGCCTCTCAAAATCTGGGACTGCTGCCTCCTAACTGCTCGCCTGCCTGCCTGCCTGATCACCCCTAATCCCTTTGCCTGCCTAATCATCCCTAACTGCTCCCCTACCAGCCTGATCACCTCTAACTGCTCCCCTGATGGCCTGATTGCCCCTAACCATCTCTGCCTCACCCCACACCTGGGACCCAGGATTCCCTCCTCTGGCCGGTCACAGGCACCCAGGACCGGGCCGGCCGCAGCCACAGGAGACTGTGGGTGGGTGGCTTGTCCCTCTCCTGGGCTGGGCCGCAGCCGGAGGTGCAGCCGCCCTCACCTGGGACTGCAGGGCAGGCAGCTTGTCCCTCTCCTGGGCCACAGCCCCAGCTGCTGGTGCCTGGGACTGTGGGGTGGGGGGCTTGTCCTTCTCCCAGGCCGTAGGTGCAGGCACAGTTACTGGTGCCCAGGACTGTGGGGCATGTCGTTTGGCCCTCTCCTAGGCTGCAGGCTCGGGCGTAGCACTGGCACTCAGGACCGTGGGGAGGGCAGATTCTCCCTCTCCCCGGCCACAGCCTGGCTGGTCCCCATTCCTGTCTCCCCAGTGTTGAGTGTTTAAGCTGGCACAGTGTGACGGCATGAGGGTGTGATGACCATTTGTTTTGCTATAGCAACCTATTAGGTCACCTGCAGCTTATGGAGTTTCGCTTCAGACTTGGTTGAAGTGATTTATTTCTGTTTATTCTCTGTGCTTTTGCTGTGCCTCCTCTCCCCCACCCACACCCACACCCACACACGCCAACTCATCTGAACTATGGCTTCCTCTGTGTCTGTGTCACTCATTTACCTTAGACATACCCTTTCATTAGAACAACGACTATGAAGTGGTTTTCCCACTTTTAACAAAAACAATGAGGGCGGGGGGGGAATGTTAACTTCCAACACAGTGTGTAACTACATCTGAATTCTGACACTGAGCACTTTTCAACCTCAAAGGAACCTTACTTTCCTTTAAGCGTCATTCATTATTTATATCCATGAATTTTCTAAGCTTTTCTTGAAACTAACTTTTATGTGTAACATGCACAAGCTAGGGAGCATGTCCTCGGTCCCTCCTGAAAGACATCCTGTCACAATATGATGGCCTTTCCTCTGTCCGGGGACCCTCCTCCTCTCCTGTGGCTGTGTCCTGCACCACCTGGTCGCTTTCCTCCCTCCTCGACTATGAACTGATGTGTCAGTAGACCCTGTCCGTGCCGTGGGCATGTAGCTTTCCAGACCTGATCCCGTAGCGTCATGTTCTGGAGTGGGTGAGCGGTCCCCTGCGGCTCACGGATTGACCGATGGCGCTCTGCCCAGAGCTGCTCTGTGGCTCCCAAGGGGCTGGTCTCACAGATCTTCAGCTGTCACCTCCCAGAGTTCCAAATGTGCCAAGTGAAGAGAAAGCATAATGCCATGTGAAAATGTCACGTAATTCCCAGTTGTTTTCTTAAAATTTAATAACCTGAAGGATTTCATTTTCCAACATTTCTTTATGTTTTGGACATTTTTGAAATTTCAGATTGGAAGCCCACTTGGATGAATAAGCCTGTCTGCCCTGCCCCCCCTCCCCTTTGCTCTTTCCATGGGGGCACCTGAGCAGCAGCCAGGGAGGGGCCCACCCAGGGAGGGAATAGGTTTCTATTCTTGACTCCTGAAGCAGAGAGAAGTTGTCACTCTTCCTGGGATGCCCCATGGGACTGGATGGAATCTCGTACCCTAGGTGTAGGCGGCAGACCTCTTCAGGATTTTCCCGGTAGAGCAGGCATGTGCCCTGCATCCAACCCGCACACCGATGCCTAGCGCACCCGCCGGCAGAGTCGATGGCACCTGCGTGGGTGTGCCTGGCCGTGTAGGCTCGGGGTGTACGTGTTAGCACGCGCGCTTGCCTATGCGAGCTATAGGTAAGGAGCCCTTGACCTACAGCATTGATGGTCGGGAACTGGAAGGCAGGCTCCTGCCTCTTGTTGATGCCGGAATCTCCTGACCTCAGTTATTTTTGGCTCCAGATAGTTTTCTTTGGAACATTTTCTTCAGGGACAGAGAAGACAGGCAGAAGGGAGAATCACTGGAGCCAGAGGCCCTGGGAGAGGTGCCCCGCCACGCCCTGTCTCTGTTGCTACAAGCATCCAGCTCCACCCCGAGAGCCAGCAGGTTACGGTGGACACAGCGCAGCTTCCACTGGGGTCGTTGACATCAGTGTGGGTGCAGTGACAGGTGTTGTTACCCTCAGGGGCAGTATTGCGCAAAAACAAGCAACTTACTGACAGGCCTGAGCCCTTGCGTGAAGCTTGCCCTTGAGCCCCAGCCCCGCTCCTTCCCTCGCAGCCACGGCCGCCCCTGTGGGAGCTGTGGCTGCGTCACTGGCTCCTTGAGCGTCCAAGGACGACTTTCAATACGTCGGTGCCCTTAGCGCAGCCTCGTCGGCTGGGGCAGACCTGCACGGCCATCCTGCAGAGAGCAATTTAAGACTAACCGGTTAGGGAAGGCTGGACGGCAGGGCACGGGGTGGGGGCACTTTTGGGAGTTTCCCTTTCTGTCCCCCATATTTGGACACATGATCTGCTGTGTACACAGCGGGGACACAGTTGTGCGTCACCTCCTGGAGAAAAGGCTATGAGGGCCAAACTTCTTGGAGTCCCCCATGGCTTCCTCCATTTCCAAGTTTTCTCTCCTGCAGTGAAGGGTAGCAGAGCTTCCGATGAGCATCGTCCACAGGCGCCTTGTGGAGGCCGTGGTGTCCAGGGGGGGCGTGCACGCAGCCCTCTGACGAAACGTGTTCGCGTGGAACTGCCTCTGTATCTGGACGTGGACATGGACATGTTCCCTCTCAGAATCCATTTCACACCAACCTTCCCCGCCCCCCTTAAAGATGCTGGGTTTTAATCGAGTTAATAGACTTTGTTTTTTAGAGAAGTTTCAGGTTTGCAGGAAAGTTGAACATAAAGTACAGAGTATTCTCATGTGGCCCCTCATCCACACCCCCGGTTTCCCCATTAGGACATCCTGCCTTAGTGTCCCCGTCACTGGGTAGTGCTGATGCAGTGTTGCTGACTGCGAGCTAGCACCCTCACTGATGCACGCTGGGTGCATACTCTAGACTGGCTTTCTGTCCTGTGTGGGTTTGCCCGCCATTACGCTGTCAGACAGACTCGCTGCACCGTCTTAACATTCCCTGTGCCCTGCCCATGCGTCCCTGGCAACTCCTGGTCTTTCACTGTCTCTGTGGTTTTGCCTTTTCCAGAATGTTCTGTAGTGGGAAGCATCCAGTCCGTAGCCTTTCAGAGTGGCTGCTGTCACTTTGCAATACTTATTGAAGGTCCGCCAGGCCCCCCCCCCCTTTTTTTTTTTTTGTCGCTGAGGAATATTCCACTGTGTGGATGGGCCCGCTGAAGGGCGTCTCGGATGCTCCCACGGTTTGGCGCTTCTGATAAAGCTGCTGTCAGCCTCGGTGCGGGGTTTGTGTGGACACGAGCTCTCCCTTCATTTGGATAGTTACAAGGAAGAAGGTGGCTAGACCCGAAGAGGCCAGCTTTAAAGGGGGGCGTTCCCCGGGGCGCTCGGCAGCTTGCGGTGCGCTTACCAGCGGTGTTTTCCCAGAGACGACGACCACGAGGACGGGTTCTGCCAGCCGTACCGGGGCATCGCCTGCGCGCGCTTCATCGGGAACCGGACCATCTACGTGGACTCCCTGCAGATGCAGGGGGAGATCGAGAACCGGATCACAGGTAGGACCGCCTGGCCCTGCAACGGGAAGGGGCCTTTTGAGAAGCAGTGGCCGCGTGGTTTGCCCTTCAGTGCTCCTCCCACGTGTGTCTGAGTTAGCGCGTGTGGGGGTGGAGAGGGGATCTCTAGCCGCGCTGGGCCCGCGTGTGGTGGGAGCCTGCCATCCTGGCCTCGCTGCCTCGGGCTGCATCCCTGGGCCGCCCGCCCTCAGGCAGCCGCCCCGCAAAGGCAGGCACTGGCTGGCCTCGCCTCGCCTGGCCTCTCGTGACAGCCCCTGCTGGAGTTGGGCCTGGTTAAAAGGTACAGGGGCCTGATTTCAGCTGTTGGGGGAGAGGTTGCAGGCCACGGGCTGTGCCTGGGGACAGTGCGACGAGCTCGTCCCAAGTCCACCCTCACCTCCCGGGGCGCTTGGCAGCGTGAGAGCTGGAGCAGATCATCGCCACGAGGCTGCCCACGCCGTCTCGTTGGGAGCCACGATCTCTGCTGGGGGGGAGCCTTCAGCACTCTGGCTTTGACATGTTCCCTGTCAGACACAAGTTGACACAAGTCTTGGGAAAACCCCTGGAAAAGTGAGAAAATACATTAAACTCCGCGGAGCTTCCTCTCTGCACAGGCGCACGCGTTTCTCCACACGCTGTGGGGAGCAGGAGGGTCTTGGGGAGAGGTGTGACTGGCTTCTCTCCACGGCGGCTTCTGGCCCCAGCAGACGCCCTGGCCGCCTCTGTGTGGGGCTCAGGAGCGGCGGGCAGCCTGCCCACGGGGTGCATGAGCCCTCAGGCAGAAACCCACGCGGGTGCCACTGAAATGCCCTCCACACTTAGGCCAGCTCTGGCCTTGCCTTTTACCCTCAGACTGTAGGGTCGAAGGTCATGGTCACAGAAGGGCCTGCCTAGCCCATCGTACCAGAGCTCCCCGAGGACAGGGCTAGGGCGAGACCTGCAGAGTCCTGGGAGGCACCGTCGTGGTCCAATGGTGAGAATGGTTTGAAAACCTTACTGTCTCTCATTGGAAAAGTTTTTGTGCCATTTGGAACAGCCCTGCTCAACCTTTCGACCACAACACACAGTAGAAGGTATACTTTGCATCTTGACTTAGCGTGCTCACATGTATTTCAGAGCCGAAATGTGTTACAGGAGACAGCAGTCACCCTTATGAAAGCAGTGCACTTAGAATTTTCCCTTCAGTCTTATTTCTTTAGAAGTTGGGCCCCTGCCGGTGTGGCTCGGTGGTGGATGACCAACCAGGTACCAAGAGGTCACCCCTTTGATTCCCAGTCAGGAACATGCCCAGCTTGCAGGCTCGATCCCCAATAGGGAGCATGCAGGAGGCAGCCAGTGAATGTTTCTCTCTCATCAATGTTTCTCTCGCTCTCGCTCTCCCTTCTCTAAAAGTCAGTAAAACATTTTTTTTTTTTAAAAAGGAAAAAGTTGGTCACACCCTTAATATGAACCAAGCACTCTGACACCCTCTGTTCTAATTACCTTTCGAAATGCCAGCCCAGGCTCCAGTCCACTAGTTGGCAGACACTGATTCAAGGCCCCTCGGTTATTCCTTCAGGAACCGTTTGAAGGATTAAGCAACACGGCTGTCTAACCAGACGGATGTACCATAGAGCAGCTTTAGTGAAGTTCAGGGCGAGGGTCCTCTAGATGCGTGGGTCTGTGAGAGGACACATTTCAGGCGCTCTAGACCGCCTGGCCCTGGCAGCACGCAGCGTGGTGCTCCGTCTGGAGAGCGTGCTCCGCAGAACCAGCCCCGGGACTCGGGGCTCCCACGACGGGGCTCCAGGGAACCCTCCCAGTGCCGCGCAGGGGTGGGGGGGAGCGTAGCCAGGACCCGAGTCGTTCGGTGTCCCAGCACCTGGAACCACACTTTCAGAAAGGAGCCCTCACAGGACATGTCTGGGGAGGGAGTGGGGGAAGATCCTACAAGGGTCAGCGTGACAGCCTCGCAGTGGATCGATCACCCCAGGAGAAGTGCCAGGTCTGCTTTCTCCTGCAGCCGCCCTCCAGGCAGCTCCGCAGGGCGGGGCTGAACTATGCTCCCAGGGTCCTTGGGCCCATCTCTGTTCCTCAGCTGCAGTATCGAGCAGAAGTGACCAGGAGGGCGGAGGGCGCTGCCACAGCACAGCGCAGTGTCTGGCAGGAGTGCCGGTGCCCTGCTGGGACGCAGCTCTTGCCGCCCCCTGTGGCTGTTCGCCACTTGCTGTTTCACAGGCTCCGTGGGGGCTGTCATTCCCCGTGGGGTCGCCACAACCACCTGACAAATGCAGGCCCGGGCCCAGGAAGGGGCTGCGTGGTGCGCTGTCCTGCAGTGAAGACCTGGGCGGGGCCCAGCGCTCTGACCTGGAGCCTGCCCTGCGCCTGGTCCCTCTCGTGGAGTAACGGGCCAGCAGCGCTTCCTGCTGGACAAACGGGGCACTACAAGTGGGTGGAGCTGGGGCAGCCCAGGGACTAAATGCCCACCGTCCCTGCGGGTGTGCAGGGAAGGGGCCTCTCTCTCTTGCTGTCCAAGGTCAGGTCCTTAGCAGCAGGTCAAGGTGAGTGGACCTTCCCGTGCCTTCCTCCAGCCCCTCGTTCCTCCGTGCCAGGCATCAAGTTCTTCCCCTGGACTGCTTCGGCCCCATCACTCCATCCTGGCACGTCTTGCCCCTAAAAAGCAAACCTACAGACCCCCTTCGAGGGCTGCTTCTCTGCTCCTCCTTCATCGCAGATCTCGCCCTGTGCAAACCCACCCTGTGCCACTCCTCCCTTGCTGCCAGCACCCCCGCCCTAGGCATCCCCTTCCTCTGCTGCTCCCGCGCCCACTCCTGCGCTGCATTGCCCAGGGCTGCTGGGCACACTGCTCCCCTCTGTCCCCAGGAAGGCCTCCCCCAGCTGCTGTGACCTTGCCCGAGGGCGGGGATGCTGGGAGAGCCAGGCCTGGCCCTTAGGCCTCCTCCCCAGCCTCTCCTGGTAGAAGCTGCCCCCTCTCCTTCCTCCCTCCCCCCTCCCCCCTCACTACACTCCCAGAGCCCCAGGTTCTAGCAGGGCCCAAGGATGTGACCCCCGGGTTTGCAGTGGGCGTGTCCTGTCAGGAAGCAGCACCAGCTGGATGGGCCCTGGGCCTAGCTTCCCTTCTTTTTTTGTTCTACCTTTGCTGCTTGTCAGTGTAGCCTAGAACCTTCTGTCTGGCTCATATCAGGGTGGCTCGTGTTCCCCGGGCTCAGCCCCTGTGAGAGCCTTGGGGAGTGAAGATGGGGTGGGCACTGGTGGAGGGGCACCTGCGGGCGGGCAGGCAGGGCCCACCCCTGACGGTCTCCTGCTTCCGCAGCTGCCTTCACCATGATCGGCACCTCCACGCACCTGTCGGACCAGTGCTCGCAGTTCGCCATCCCGTCCTTCTGCCACTTCGTGTTCCCGCTGTGTGACGCGCGGTCGCGGGCGCCCAAGCCGCGCGAGCTGTGCCGCGACGAGTGCGAGGTGCTGGAGAGCGACCTGTGCCGCCAGGAGTACACCATCGCGCGCTCCAACCCGCTCATCCTCATGCGGCTGCAGCTGCCCAAGTGCGAGGCGCTGCCCCTGCCCGACAGCCCCGCCGCCGCCGACTGCATGCGCATCGGCATCCCCGCCGAGCGGCTGGGCCGCTGTGAGTCCGGCCGGGGGGCCCCCTTCCCTTGGGGCCTGCGGGAGGGCTCCCGAGCAGGGTACCCCTAAGCTCGCGGCCGCACCGCAATGCCCCTGCCCGGCCTTGGGACACCAGGAAGTCACCACCTCTGAGCCTCAGACGCCATCCCTGCGGCGGAATAATCTGCCCGCCTGTCGGCCACAAGCGGAGGCTCGGAGGGCCGGGCACCCAGGGAAGAGGCTGGTTCCTTCCTCAGACCAGGGGTTCCCCGAGTGGGCGGGCCTCCTCCAGACACGGGGAGCCTGCGCACCGGCCGGCAGCTCCCCCCCATCCTCGCGGCAGGGCTTAGTCGTGTGACATTGGACAAGTTGCTTAAACTTCCTTCCACCTGTTACATGCGCATAGTAACTCGCGACCCCAGGCCTGGCTGGGAGAGGGGGGTCTCCCTCACCCCCAGGCGGAGCTGAGCCTGTGCTCCCTGGTGAGGGTGAGGGTGGCCAGCCTGGCAGCCCCTCTCCTGCACAGTCTGGCTTTGCTCCCCAGCCGGTGAACGCGAGGCCGGCTGGGCTTGGGCTCGTGCGGGAATGGGGGTGCCCAGCGTGGGTCCCAAAGCTGGCAGCAGGGTCCTGGGATCACTTCTGGCAACTTTCCTTCCCCACACATGTCCCTGGGGCACCGCGGTTGAAGGAGTGAGTCTGGGGCTTTGTTAAATTCTTGCCTTTAATGTACAAGCCTCTGGTCCTCGGAGACTCCAGTTTGAGTGCCTGCGGGCAGACGGGCCCCCTGTCCTAAAGCCTGAGGGCTCTCAGCACGCAGGGCTGCCGCTCTCATCGCCTCCGAACCTCTCTCTCCCCCAGACCATCAGTGCTACAACGGCTCGGGCACGGACTACCGAGGGACGGCCAGCACCACCAAGTCGGGGCACCAGTGCCAGCCGTGGGCTCTGCAGCACCCCCACAGCCACCACCTGAGCAGTGCAGACTTCCCGGAGCTCGGCGGGGGGCACGCCTACTGCCGGAACCCCGGGGGTCAGATGGAAGGCCCCTGGTGCTTCACGAAGAATAAGAATGTGCCCATGGAGCTGTGTGACGTGCCCCCATGCAGTAGGTTCTCCCTGTTGCAGGCACTTGGTTTGCCCTGGCCCAGGGGCGAGTGCTGTCACCGCCTCCTCCATGGCCACAACCGCCTGTTTTATGTAAAACTTGCTGGTTATAAAAGTAACCAGAGGCCAGGTGCACAAAATTCATGCACTGGAGGGAGTCCCTCAGCCCGGTCTATGTCCTCTCACAATCTGGGACCCCTCGGGGGATGTCTGACTGCCAGCTTAGGCCAGATTCCCTGGGGATCTCGCAATCCAGGTCTCTCACAGTCTGGGACCCCTCACTCCTTAGCACCCACTTGCAGTGGAGGTGGGAGAGGCTCCCACCACTGCCACTGTGCTTACCAGCCATGAGCCCAGCTTCTGGCTGAGCAGCACTCTTGGCTGTGGGAGCGCACTGACCACCAGGGGGCAGGTCCTGCATTGAGTGTCTGCTCCCTGGTGGTCAGTGAGCATCATAGCGACCAGAAATTCTGCTGGTCGGTCCACAGTTTGGTCAATTTGCGTGTTAGGGTTTTATTAGATAGGACAGCTGGTCATTATAGCACGTTTTACATCATAGAAAAGTCTGAAGAGTCACGTGCAAATCACCCTTAATTTCCTCTGTGTTTGCATTTGGGTCCTGTCAGCCCTTTTCCTGTGCATGGCCCTGGGACATTCAGTTTGCATCTTGCTTCTCCATCAACATTATTTCGTGGCATTTCCCAGTGTTAGCTGGGGCACAGGGAGGCAGCACCTTGCCGGGGTCTGACCGGGCCCTGCCTGGCCTCCCCAGCTCCCACGCAGCTCAGCAGAATGAGAGAAAATTAAAGCTTACATCTCTTACCCAGGGGCCCTGCGATTGTCTTAGATTATGAAAAGGAGGAGACCTTGGTGTTAATGGTTGCAAACAGTGTTATCCTGTATTCCAACATTTCCTCCCACCAGCTCCACTCGGCTGGCTCCCTGAGCGTGGGCTGCTCCTGAGCTTTCCATGTTGGAGCCTGGAGTAGAGGGTTGCAGGGAAATCACCAGGCGAAGGCTGATGGAGAGGGAATGGGTGAAGCACACCAAGGCTCACCAGCCGCCCAGAAGCCTCTGCCAGCCGCGCTGAGGCTGGCCTGCCTCCAGCCTGCACGCTGTGCTGCGGGGCCAGACCTGGCACACCCACCACTCGCCACTCAGCACGTCTTCAGCAGCATGTTCACTGCGGAGTAAACGTCGGGAGTGGAGGTGTCAGTTAGATTACCTACCGCACAGCTACGCTGTGGAGTGCCACAGGGTCTGAGTGTCCTGCAAGGACGCGCATGATCTGTTCAGGAGCAGGAGCAAGTTGCAGGCCATTAGCTGTGTGCTGTCCCTCCCCCCTCTTACCCCCTTTCTCTTCCCTTTCTGTTTTCAGAAAAAAAAGAAAGCTCTGTGTGTGTGCATGCATGTATGTGTGTGCATGAGTGTGCAACATGTACATGCATGCACATGTGTGCGTATGCATGCATGCACATAAGCCCTATATTTTGGGGTGAAGTTTGGGGTAGATACACATCAAACTTTTAGCAGTGATTTCCCATGACTGACAGATACATTAAAATATAAAACTTTTTTTTTATAATGAGTAGTTATTACTTTTGTAGTTAAAACAAAATCAAAACATAAAGGAAAAAAATGCATATTCTTTGACCCAGCAATTGCATGGATCTTATATTGCAGAAATGTTGTAGCTAGAGGGCAGAAATGCAAGGATATTTGTTACAGAATTACTTGTAACGGCTGAATAAGAAGCAGACGAGTTGTTTGCCTGTAGGGGCTGGTGGTACACAGGCTAATGCATGGCCACCAGGGGGCGCCCGGAGCTGTCTGTCCTGAGAGCAGCGCCAGGTCCATTTTTCTGACACAAAACCAGAAGCGGGATGTGACCCTATGAACTCAAACTTCTATTTTATGAAACTGACGTTTCTATGTATAAAAGTAGTTGAATATTGTTATTCCATGTTCAACTTAAAGTCTGCATAAAAAGTCGGGGACAGCAGCCTCTTGGCCGTGGCATAGCCTTTGGTGACATGGGCTGGTGAACACGCACTGTTTGTGATTTTGTTTGTTTGTGTGTTTTTGTTAATCCTCTCCTGAGGATATTTTCCCCATTGATCTTTAAGGAGAGTAGATGGGGGTAGGGGGTAGAGGGATTGGTTGCCTCCTGCACACCCCCTGACTGGGACCAGGGATTGAGCCTGCAACTGAGGTACGTCCCCCCAACCAGAATCGAACCCGCGATCCCTCAGTCTGCGGGCCGACACTCTAACCACTGAGCCAATTCGGCTGAGTGTGATTTTAAAAAGATAATAAGATAAATGTCATACTCCTCTTTGGGCGGGCTCATGCCTCTGAACGCGGCCTGAGGCTGTGGGTTCTCCCTGAGCCCTGGTAGTGAAAATTAAATCTGCAAATTAAATCTGCAAATCTGAAAATTAAATCTGCACTGCCCGCGTCTTCTGTCCCTTCCCCTGGAGGCCCGGACAGTCCTGTGTGGCCCTATTTCATTTGGGAGCCAGGAGGCCAGGCTGGGTCTGGGACAAGGTTGTGTGACCGCAGTGGTGATAGAGGAGGATTTGCTCCTCCAGAGACTATGTTGGCCAGAAACTGTCACCTTTCAGTTGGAGAGCTCACTGTCCACTAGTCACAGGGCACCATGCCCATGTGCTTACTCTGTGGCTGCTGCTCCTGGCCCTGCTCCCCTCCTGCCCCTGTGGGATGCCGCTCCAGGGTTCTGTGCCCCTGCTGCCTGGGTCCCTGGTCAGTCGGTGCCACTTAAACGCTCTTCTGGTTGTTGTCCTAAGAGAACACACTGATATTAAACAATGTGGCCCATCCTAGTGTACGGGATGAAGAACAGGTCATTTCTAATCCCAGTCCTGAGCTTCCTTCCCTGAAGACGTGGGTTTCGTGAACATGAGCCTGGCCGCAACTGCCTCCAGGGGGGTGCGCAGGAAAAGCGGCCGCGGGGCTCAGAGCCACCTGTCGGTGCCGGCATTCCCACTGCTCCCGGGCGGCTCAGGGTTGGTTTCTGCAGTGTGCAGTGCATCGCCCTTGCTTTCCAGGCTGGGCTGAAACTTTGTCCTTCGTGCAGCTGGCCCAATACCCTCATGAGCTTAAATGTTGCGGTTGGAGGCGGGAGGGGCTGTTACAGGCGATGTTTTCTGAAGTTCACGGATGTTTTCTGAAACTCACGGATGCTTTGCCGCCCACAGGCCCCCAGGACGGCAGCAGGATGGGCATCCTGTACATCCTGGTGCCCAGCATCGCCATTCCCCTGGTGGTCGCCTGCCTCTTCTTCCTGGTCTGCATGTGCCGCAACAAGCAGAAGGCGTCGGCCGCCGCGCCCCCGCGCAGGCAGCTGATGGCGTCGCCCAGCCAGGACGTGGAGCTGCCCCTCATGGGCCCGCACAAGCAGGTCTCCCTGCGCCTCCGCCTGCCGCTGGCTTTCCTACCTGCTCCTCGCTCCACACTTACCTCTTCAGCTGCCTTTCATTCTAAACACGCCAGCACATTAGTGCCTCGGAGCATGCGCGGTGGGCGTTGGAACGCGCATCCCGGCAGCGGGCTGCGCCCTGGGCCCGAGCCCACCGAGCTGCCCTCATGCGGGAGCTTCCGCTGTGCCCACCGGTCACCAGAAGGCTCGGCAGGGCCCCACCACCTGGGGTCAGAATGGCATTTTTAAGGGGCCGGGCCTGTTTCCTGCTCAGCTGGGGTGTGGTTAGTTTGCTTGGTTGTGATTTTCAGGGAAGGATGGAGCCAACAGTCTTGTAGAGGAAGTGGGACCCCCGCCCCAGGGGGTCAGGATGGTGAGGACCAAAAGCAGTGCCAGTCCGCCCCTGCTGCTCCGCCGGGGGAGGGGTGCTCCTGGCCACCCCACCTTGGGGGCCATGGATTCTGAAGGGAAGGGGGCTCCTTCAGCTCTGTTTCCAGGAGCCATGTAGTATTCAAGGCAGGGTTGGGTAGCTGGACCCCAAGGGGGACATGGAGCCCCTTGGGGCCAGGGAAGCTCCCAGAAGGATGGGGGCCAGACACAGAAGGGCGAGGACCAAAGAAGCTGAGGTGCAGATTCGCATGGATTTCACTCGTGGAAAATTACCTAATTGAGAATGTAATTGAGGGGAAGCACCAGGAGAACACCCTGAAAGTGCAGAGGTCACTGCCCACCTGGGGCTGGAGAGAGAGCCAGGTCTCCCCTGGCGAGCAGCGTGGCCTGGGCTCCTCGAAAAGGAAAGGAAAGGCCCTGGGTGTGGAGAGGAAAGGCCCTGAGTGCGCACAGCTGGGACGGGAGGGGTGATGGGCGCAGGTGCTGGGCTTGGTTAGCTGCAGGCAACAGGTGTGCGAGGCTGCTGCCTGGTGCCCAGCTGCTCTTGGGGCATCATTTGCAGCCTGATGAGGATCTGTGATGAGGGTCCGTAGAGGGTTTCAGGCAGCTTGTGCCACGAGGGCGTGCTGAAGAGCAGAGAGCAGTGTGGGGGCAGGGAGCCAGGAGCAGGCAGGCCTGCAGGTACCACCCCCCCTCCCCCCAGCCCCCAAAACTCCCTTCCCTCGGGCTGCAGTGGCAGGAACATCTCACTGGGTTCTCTTCCCGCAGGCCAAACTCAAGGAGATTAGCCTGTCCTCCGTGAGGTTCATGGAGGAGCTCGGGGAGGACCGCTTCGGGAAGGCCTACCGAGGCCGCCTGCTGGGCCCCGCGCCCGGGGAGCCCGCCCAGGCCGTGGCCATCAAAACGCTGAAGGACAAGGCGGAGGCGCCGCTGCGGGAGGAGTTCCGGCACGAGGCCTTGCTGCGTGCGCGCCTGCAGCACCCCAACCTCGTCTGCCTGCTGGGCGTGGTGACCCAGGGCCAGCCGCTCAGCATGGTCTTCAGCTACTGCCCGCAGGGCGACCTGCACGAGTTCCTGGTCATGCGCTCGCCGCACTCCGACGTGGGCAGCACGGACGACGACCGCACGGTGAAGTCGGCCCTGGAGCCGCCCGACTTCGTGCACGTGGTGGCGCAGATCGCCGCGGGCATGGAGTACCTGTCCAGCCACCACGTGGTGCACAAGGACCTGGCCACCCGCAACGTGCTCGTGGACGACAAGCTGAGCGTGAAGATCTCGGACCTGGGGCTGTTCCGCGAGGTGTACTCGGCCGACTACTACCAGCTGCTGGGCAGCGCGCTGCTGCCGGTGCGCTGGATGTCGCCCGAGGCCATCCTGTACGGCAAGTTCTCCGTGGACTCGGACATCTGGGCCTACGGCGTGGTCCTGTGGGAGGTGTTCAGCTACGGCCTGCAGCCCTACTGCGGGCACTCGAACCAGGACGTGGTGGAGCTGGTGCGCGGCCGGCAGCTGCTGCCCTGCCCCGACGACTGCCCCGCCTGGGTCTACGCGCTGATGGTGGAGTGCTGGAGCGAGTTCCCGGGCCGGCGGCCGCGCTTCAAGGACATCCACAGCCGGCTCCGCGCCTGGGGCGGCCTGTCCGCCTACACCAGCTCGGCGCAGACCTCGGGCGCCAGCAACGCCACGCAGACCAGCTCGCTGAGCACCAGCCCGGTCAGCGTGAGCAACGCCCGCTACGGGGTCCCCAAGCCCAAGGCCCCGCCCTTCCCGCAGCCGCAGTTCATCCCCGTGAAGGGCCCGATCCGGCCCCTGGGGCCCCCTCCGCAGCTCTACATCCCCGTCAATGGCTACCAGCCCGTGCCGGCCTACGGGGCCTACCTGCCCAACTTCTACCCCGTCCAGATCCCCCTGCAGATGGCCCCGCAGCAGGTGCCGGCCCAGATGGTGCCCAAGCCCGGCTCGCACCACAGCGGCAGCGGCTCCACCAGCACTGGCTACGTGACCACCGCGCCGTCCAACACGTCGGTGGCCGAGCGCGCGGCGCTGCTGGCGGAGGGCGCGGAGGACGCGCGGGATGGCCCCGAGGACGGCGCCCAGAGCCCCGTGCCCGAGGCCGCGGAGGAGGAGGACGGCTCCGTCCCGGAGACCGAGCTGCTGGGGGACAGTGACCCTCTGCAGGTGGAGGAGGCCGAGGCCCAGCTGGAAGCCTGAGGGTCAGGACTGCGGGGCTCGCTGGTGGGAGACATCGGCCACTCGAGAAGTGAGCCCCGGCGCCCCGCCAGGTGCCATCCCTGCGCCGCCTGCTCCGCCCAGGGCTGCCGGTGGCCATCCTTCCGCTTTGAGCCTGTGGCGCCGAGTGAACGGTGACCCCAGGTCGTCTGCATTTTCCCGAGGAGGGGTCGCGGGCATTGCCTGTGCTTTGAAGGGAATGGGTGGCGTCTTCCCACCTTGTTGCATGTGGATCCAATATTGCAAAACTTCGGGCCAGGCAGCCGGCTGGTGGCGATGGAGGAGCTGCTTTCTCGCCGCTGCCCGCCGCTTTTAGCCCCACCGGCCCCCAGACTAGCGGGAACGGGGCGCTGCCACCCGCCAGGCCTGGCGAGCAAGGCTTCTGGACCCCGAGTCCCATCGTAAAACACAACGTGCCTTAAAAACCAACGCGATGTTGTATTTTGTGAAGTGGTTTTATTGCCTTGTGTGTGTGTGTGTGCCCGCTGTCCTGGCTCTCCGGGGGAGTGGTGCTGGGTCTGGAGGACGCGACGTTGTGAGAGCACAGTGCTGTTTCTCCCTCGGACTCCTGCACAGACCTTCCATGTAATTTATGTGGTTTTGCAGGCCATTTTCATTGAAATGTTCTGACCTTAAAGTGAGTTAGTAATATAACTGTTTACCTTGCCCACCTGGGATGCCACCTGATTGTATTTGGCTGCTGTCTGTAGCCATGTGAGAGGTCCGTTCATTTCAGAGCTTCTGTGCGAAGGCCTGCAGGCACCGCGGACTGGCACAGGGCCGCCCGTGACTCCACACCGGGGATAGCCAGGCCTGCAGGCACCACGGACCGGCACAGCGCCGCCCGTGACTCCACACCGGGTGTAGCCAGTGAAGGACAGCCACGCCTGCGGCTCTGCCGGCTGTGAGGGTGTCAGGCATCTGGTAGTGCTGGGAGGGGGATGCCTACCGGTGGCCACGTGGGCTGAGCCCTCTGCAGCCTGGGGGTGGGGGGCTAGCCTGGAACCTCGAACTCATGTGAATGTGGATGTACGTTGGTAAATAAATGATGGAAACAAGTTCCATTGCTTTCTCTGTGAAGGTTTTGGGGTGAATTAATTGTTGATGACCTGAAGTAGGTCTTTGGTTTCAAACTTATTCCCTCCTGAGGTCCCAGGACTCCTTTTTAGACCTGCAGCCTGGTTCTCACTAGGGCCCTGGGGCATGAGGTCATGGGGGACGGGCCTCCTTCACCACCGCCAGGGCTGTGCCTGGGCCAGGGTCACCTGGGGTCAGTGGCTCCAGGGCTTCCAGTCAGGGCCGGCAGCCACGCCTGGGGGAGGCCTGGGGGAGCTGCTGCCAGCAGGCAAAGGCCCTGCTGCCCAGGGCTGGCCACTCCCCTTGGCCTGGGGGTTTCTCTGTTGCTGGAGTGGATCCCACGGAGGGCCTGGCGGGCTCGGGGAGGGATTTGCTTCCTGCTGGTGCAGTGGGTCTGGAGCCAGCAGCAGCACCTTCCCTGCACCCAGGCCACGGGGTCGGGCTAGGAAAATGCCTCCTAACAGGTGCCCAGAGGGTGCTGATGCTGTGGTTGGGCCCACTGACGGCACCAAGCACAGCATCGCCTGGTCCCCACGGCCCAGCATCGGGGGCGTGTCCTGCACCCCCCACCCACGGCTTCGGTGAGCAGCCCACACAGGTCCTCCAGCCAGGCCTGACCTTCCCCTGCTGGGCGGGGCCCCCCACCTCTCCTGGCACATGCGGCCCAGCTATGTGGGGAGGCGCGGGGTTGGATGCAGCCACTTCTCATTCCCACTCACCTGGGAGAGGAGCTTATCTCTGATGTGGTCAACCTGGTGGTTTAACGCCGCGGTTGGGACCTGAGATTGAAAGTGGAAGACAGCCCTTCAGCACTTGCCATGAGCACGGCAGGGCAGCCAGCCCCACTGCAGGCTGCTCGGCCCTAGGTGGGCACCCCTCTCCCTCTGCCGCAGACTCTCCCACCTCCCCTACTCCCCACTCCCAGTGCAGCCCCCAGCAGAGCTGCTCGGAGACTACAGGCACTCGTGGGGAGGGCTGCTGGCGGGGCAGGGCAGGTTTTGATGTGGGGATCTTCATGTCTTCGCTCAATACAGCACTTGTGCGTTAGCACTCATTGTAAATGTGAGACCCAGATGCAGCTGAGGGAGAGGGAGCTGTGAGATGGGTGCAGCTGAGCAAAGTAACTGTGGGGTGCTGGGGAGCAGCCAATGTACAGCTGATGTGGGGACTCCGACACACCTGGCCCGGGGCCCACCCAGAGCACGCCTGTCCCTGGTCAGCCCACAAGAGGGCAGTTTGCACAGCTCGGCCCCTTGTTCCAGGCGGTGAGACCACAACGTGTGCCTGCCTCCCCTCCGATGGACAGCACTGCGTGCAGGGACTTGGAGCAACCATATGGGGGCGTCCAAGATAGCCTAAGATACTATCTTTCCTTTAAGGATAAAGTTTGCCCAATCTAGTAATCTAATCTAATAAAAGAGTAATATTAAAATTGACTGTTTCAATGGGATGCCTAAACCACACCCACCAGCCAATCAAAGGGCTGTATGCAAATTAACCCAGCCAAGATGGAGGCCGGCAGTCATGGAGCTGGAGTAAGCAGGAGGCTTCCATTGCACCAGGAGTAAATTCTGCTGGCCAGCCAGCTGGGCTTCTCCCAGCTCCAGGCAACTATATTTGCAACATAGTTGCCATTATAGAAGCCTCGGAGCTGAAGCAAACAGCAGGCTTCCGTTGCACCAGCAATGGAGGAAACTGCCTGCCTAGAGTCTACTAAGGCAATATCCTTTCAATTATAGAAGCCACGGAGCTAAAGCCAACAGGAGGCTTCGTTACCTGCCTAGGCCTTGGCTTAAAGGAACAGTGTATCAATTATGGAAGATAAATAAACCCCAGAAACCTGCTTCCAGCCAGCCTTGCTGGGACATTGAGTCAATGGGAGCTGTGGGCAGCCTGAAAACAGCCTTCAGGCCCACACCCAGGCTGGCCACACCCCAATGGGGTGAGGGATCCCACTGGGGGGCTTGGCCAGCCTGCAAACAGCCATCAGCCCCTCACTCAGGCTGACTAGGCATGCCAGCAGGTGGACATCCCCAGAGGGGTCCCAGACTGTGAGAGGGCACAGGCCGGGCTGAGGGACCTCCCGAGTGCACAAATTTTTGTGCACCGGGCCCCTAGTATATAATAAATAACAAGTGATACATTAACACATATCACACATCTATATGTAAACATAAGTATGTGACAGTATCTAATCATTATACTTGTCTAAAGTTTGGGGATAAGGTACTCAGTAGTTTGTGCAATTCAACTATTAAAGCATTTCTCTAATTTAGAGGTGTGTTTTTTTCTGTTGGAAAAATCTGAAAATTGTCCTGTGGGGCTGGTTAGAATACCCAGAACTGTTCTATAAAATAGTGATTGATACAGCCATTCCCAAACACAATGCTGGTGAGGGTTTTTCTGTTTCCCAAATACATCGTGAACAGATGAGTAGCTTCTGGGGCTGGTCCGCAAGGACAGTGGTTCCCGCCATTCAGAGAAGACCCACCAGCCCACGGAGAAGCAGCTCTGGGTCCACAGCATCCACAAGCTGGTGCTGAGGGAGAGGGCGCCAAAGTCCAAAGGTGCGGGACAGAGGATGGCGGTTTCCCTGTGTGGCTCAGACCCACTTAGTTTTCTGTGCTTCGCTCTTCCGCGGTCTTTACTGAGGGAAGGATGGCTGTTTTGCAGGCTTCATCCCACAAGGTGGCGCAGGAATCTGGCCATTTGATCCCTGTGGAGCCTTCCCTGTGCCCTGAGCCTTTTTGTCCTGCCCCTGATTTCGGGAGACAGGTGTACCTCAACTGTCCTCTGAGTGGTCACAGGGCTGTTTGCTCTAGGTTACAGGATTGAGGCAGGTCCTTGCTTAACATGCCTTAACCAAGAGTGCACACACGTGGCAGAGCTGCACACCGCTTTCTGTTTGTTGATGAAGACATTTCATAGTCTTCTTGGAGCCAAATGATGACCACGCATGAATGCACAGGAACTAGATCACACATGACCATGCACAACCGCACAGGAACTAGATTACACACGAACATACATGAACTAGATCACACATGAACATGCATGAATGCACAGGAACTAGATCACACATGACCACACAGGAACTAGATCACACATGACCATGCACAACCGCACAGGAACTAGATTACACACGAACATATATGAACTAGATCACACACAAACATGCATGAATGCACAGGAACTAGATCACACATGACCACACAGGAACTAGATCACACATGACCATGCACAACCGCACAGGAACTAGATTACACACGAACTAGATCACACATGAACATACATGAACTAGATAATACACACGCTAGATCACACATGAACATACATGAACACACAGGAACTAGATCACACATGACCATGCACGAACGCACAGGAACTAGATCACACATGACCATGCACGAACGCACAGGAACTAGGTCATCAAGGCGCCATCACACCCAGAAGGACACCCTGGCTGCCCTGGGTACTTCCTGTTTTGTGGGGCATCTGCAAAGACCTCGCGTCTGAGTAAGACTAGTCCACCTCCTC
>PVJC01024425.1:0-25549 GCA_004026665.1 Murina feae | reverse complement strand
GCTGTATGCAAATTCACCCAGCCAAGATGGAGGCTGGCAGGGTGGCTCTGCACTGGGAGCCTCCACGGCCGGCCGGCATAGCTGTGCCAGGTGTGTCAGCTCAGTGGGAGGGGAGGTCCGGCCTGGAGCCTCCTCGGGGCGTCCAGGAGCAGCTGTCCTGGGTCTGCTGCCTGGCTCCACCCCCCGGGGGCCTCCACCAGGCGTGTGGGAGAGTGGGTCCTCCATGGGGCTTGCAGGAGCAGCCATCCTGTGACCACTGCCTGGCTCCGCTCCCTGGGGGCCTCCCCGGGGCATGCGGGAGCACCCGTCCAGGGTCCGCTACCTTCATCCACCCCCCAGGGGCCTCCACAGGGCGTGCGGGAGCGTCTGCTGCACAGTGCGGAGAATCCGAAGCCAGTTCGCTGCCCGGCTCCACCCCAGGTATGTTTGCTCAGCAGCAGGGCCCCATCGAGGGATCCTGCACCAGCGTCCGCCCCTGGCTTGCCACCCAGGTCTGTGCCAGGTGTGTCCCCTCAGCGGTGGGGGCCCACCAGGCATGTGCGATCGTGGGCCCTCTGGTGGGAAACGTCCAGGCCTGCACTCACCAGCCCTCCCACCCCCCAGTGCACGAACCCTGAAGGGGCTGTGGACAGCCTGAAAATGGCTCTCAGCCCCTCACCCAGGCTGGCCAGGCATGCCAAGCAGGTGGACATCCCCCCCCTAGGTGTCCCAGACTGCA
This sequence comes from Murina feae, assembly GCA_004026665.1. NCBI lineage: Eukaryota > Metazoa > Chordata > Mammalia > Chiroptera > Vespertilionidae > Murina > Murina feae. The sequence continues at coordinate 24,831 of PVJC01024425.1, read as the reverse complement.
AGAGGGCACAGGCCGGGCTGAGAGACCCCCACCCTCCGAGTGCACAAATTTTTGTGCCCCGGGCCCCTAGTAGAATAATATTTTATATGTTGTTTTATAGTTTCCTCCTTTTTCACTTATCAATATTTTCATAATATTTCAATATTTCACCTTGTCAACAAGTGTCTATCTCTAGTAACCGTTTCCATTTCCCCCTCATGGGGAAATGGAGAATTTTGGATGGGTACACCTTGGTTTGGTGAGCCCACGTGATTTAAGTGACAGTAACACTCAAAGGTTCCTACCTCCAGGCCTCTGCCCTGAGAAGTGAGTCTGGGAGTGAAGAGAGAGAGGCCAAGGAGGCCTTTAGGAAGTGAGGTCTGTCTCCTGACAACTCAGGCTGAAAGGGGACTTGCAGTGGCTGGGGCGGGAGAAGGGCCAGCTCCTAAACCCTCCTCTGTTGGCTCATAGGGCCTGTTGCAGAGCTAGAGATGGAGTACCCAGAATAGACTTTACCACTTTGATCAATCAGTAGAGTGCTGCTCCCTGGCCAGGGCCACCCCTGTGGGCAAGCAGCTATGGGGGATGCACAGAGGCAAACGTTGCCTAGGATTTGTCTTGTTCCCTGCTCTGCCCATCCAGACCCTGAGTCCCTGAGTGGCAACTTTGTTCCATGGCAATGAGGCCAGAGACAGATTTCTGCACCTGGTGGGGGCGGGGTGGGGGGAGTGGGGGGTGGGGCTAAAAGGGGCAAGGAAGAGGGACGGGATAGCTTGCTTTGGACTCAAGGGTCGTCTGCTCTTACCTGTCCTATGGCAGGTGGGGACACTGATGGCAACATCCCGGTCAGATACCATGCCACCTCGCCTGCAGTAAAGCATTGCCAATGAGATCACAGTCCCTGGACAGGCCACCGGGATTGAACCCTAGAGCTCTCACACACAGTCGTTGTCAGATGGGTAACAACGGGCAAGTCACTTAACTAACTCCTCTGTGTCTCAGTTTCCTCTTCCCTAAAGTGGTCATACAAATTGTCACATATAGACCATAGGACTGATGTGAAGCTAAAATAAGTCAATACATGTAAAGTGCTTTGAACAGTTGCCAGCACACAGTAGGTGCTCATAAACACAAGCTGGAATTCTGAAAAAGTTGTAGGCTGACTTGTGTCCCCTTCTCTACCCTCACCAAAGTCTTCAATCCCAGAGTTTCCTGAGCTGGCAGATTGCACAGACATGAGGACGTCACCTTTTTGATCCCCTCAGCTGAGGGACTAAAGATTATCTTCATTGGATGGTCTTCTCCCCAGACCTGCCCTCGTTCAGGAGCCTGGAATTTATGGACATTTTTCTTTGTGTGTCACATGGGATGGTCACTTGCCCTTTCTTGGAAAACAAGAATTGGACTTCAGGATGGTTATAGCTAATTCCAGTGCCAATGCAGAAGATTCTGGGATGAAGCCTGGAGAAGGGCAACTTAACAGATGGGGACTTGGTGAGTGTTATGGACTGAATTGTGTCCTTACCAAAATTCGTATGATGGAGTCCTAGCTCCCAGTAACTCAGAATGTAGCTGAGGATACAGGATTTTTAAAGAGGTAACAGTTAAAATGAGGTCATTAGGATGGGTCCTAGTGTCCTTATGAGGAAAGGAGACAGGAAAGATATACAGAGGAAAGACTGAGTGAAGACACAGGGAAAAGACAGCCATCTATAAGCCAAGGAGAGAGGCCTCAAAAGAAATCAGCTCTGCTGACACCTTGATCCTGGAATCATAACCTCCAGAATTGTGAGAAAATAAATTTCTGTTTTTTAAGCCATCAGCTGTGGCTCTTTTTTATGGCAGCCCTAGCAGGTTATGGGTTAAACATTGTCTGCCTGGTCCTAGAAGGACTGTCTTTGATACCAGGCTGCCAGGACCTGTTGGAGGGCAAGAATAGTGTGCCCCCAGTGCTTCCAGAAGAGGAGAGAGGCCTAACTGGTTGGACCTGTGGACCCTGGAGTCTGCAAGATAATAAAAATAATCCCTACTGTGTGCCCACCCCTGGCCATTCCTGTTTCCCTTAGTTCTCTACACTTCAAGGTAAGTATTCCTAATCACATTTTTCAGAGAGGGAAACAGACCCATAAGTCACCTGCCCAAGGACTCCAGCCTTGGGGACCAGGCTTTCCTGTATACCCTGTGCCCCTCTAAGGAGGCCTTCTATCGTGCCTTGAGTGAGCCTGTGCCCCTGCCACGGTGTGGCAGCTGGTGTTTGGCAGATCTTCACTCTCGCACCGCCCTTCCACCCTAACACTGGCACCTCAGCACCCCTGCACCTTGGGTACAAGGGAGACCTGGAAGGTTCCAGCCTCCAGGCAGGAACCCTCCCCAGTCTGCCCCCACCCCCACCCCCGCAGCTTTCTCAGGTTTTTTTTTGTCTGTTGTTTCTTTGCTCAGCCGGAGCCTGTTATCTTCCTCTGACTCTGACGCCTAGTTCTTCCTGTTTAAAATTCAGACTCTGGACTTTTCCTTTGGGGGCGGTTATGAGTTTGTTTTGTGTTTTGGATTGCCCCCCAGCCCCTATCTCTGGCACTTTAGGTCGCCCTAGCAGACTCAGCACTAACCCCATTTTCAGTACCGCCGTGCTGGAGTGAGTGAGGGGTTTTCTCTGCCCTGTGTGCTGGCTGGGGCACTTGGGTAACAGGGCAGGGAGGAGCCTGTCACTCTTTCCCTGGCTGTAATATCCAGGGTCCCTTAATCCTTCCCTGCTGCCCTCTTTTCACCCATGGCCCCTCTTCACCCCAGCCCAAGCTGAAATTCTCAGGCTCCCTTCAGCACTCTGCTGTGAGCCCCACACACCCCAAGAAGGAGATTCAGTCATAGAGGAGCATGAATGTGAGTCACCCTGATGAGCTCTACTGAGAGTGGAGACAGGACCCTAGAGAACTTAGCATGTGCTACCTGCACAGGAGAGAGCACTGAACCACGAGACCTGGGCTTCCATCTTGGCTTTCCATCCCATGCTGTGTGAGCTCAGGTATATCATGTCCCTCTCTGGGCCTCAGCTTTGTCAGAGGAAGGTGGCTGAGGAATAGAGTCAACTGGCCCCTGAGGGCCTTCCAGCCTGATAAGCTGTGATTTTGGGTTTTGGTGAGATGCTCTTGGGGACTGCAGGTGGGGTGATTGTGGGAAGACGCGGGATAGAGAACAGGCAGGGGGTGAGGAGTGCTTGGCCTCCAAGTGCAGACCCACCTCCTCCAGGCAGCCTCTGTTCTCTAAGGACCTCCACTACTTCCTGCCCCACCGGAAACACTAGGAAGGCCTCAGGCTTGGAGTGAGACTTTGGGAAGATCCTTAACCTCTCAGAGCCAGTGTGGTCTTCTGCCAAATGGAGATATCTGCCTTGTAGGGCTGCCAATGGCGCCTGGCACATAGGAGGGGCTGAGTGAACGGTGGGTCTGGTTGTCATTATCTCCTGTGGGAGAATGTATGTGGGGGCTCCTCACTGGCTGTAAGCTCCTGGAGGCAGGCATCAGATCTGAGGAGGCACTGACTGAGAAGGGCTGTGCCTCACTGGACATGGTGTCACGTACCTCTCAGGCCCACTTTATGTAATCTCAGCTCATCTGTGCCTTTAAAAAAATAAATTTATTCGAGCCCAGCTGGCGTGGCTCAGTGATTAAGTGTCAACCTATGAACCAGGAGGTCATGGTTTAATTCCTGGTCAGGGCACAAACTTGATCTCCAGTGGGGGGCGTGCAGGAGGCAGCCAATCAATGACTCTCTCATCATTGATGTTTCTATTTCTCTCTCCCTCTCCCCTCCTCTCTGAAATCAATAAAAATATTTTTTTTAAATTGATTTGAGAGAGAGGACGTGGGCAGGGAGAGATTGATTTGTTGGCCCACCTGTTTATGCATTCTTTGGTTGCTTCTTGTACATGCTCGGACCACAGATCAAAGCTCTAACCTGCAACCTTGGTGTAACAGGATGATGCTCTGACCAACTGAGCTACTTGGCCAGGGCTTCAGCTCACCTTTGTGTGCCAGCTCTTGCTAAGCAACTACTCTGTGGAGGAGCATACTGATGGCCCCTGGCCTTGCAGCCCAGCTTTGTGCTTGCTTTCTGCCCCAGGTGATGAGAACCAATGGGTAATGATCCCCAGTAGGGGACTGACTCGGAGTGCATTCTACACAGCTCCTCCAGGCCCCAGCAGGATGGAGCTGCAGTTGTCCACAGGGGTGACTTGCTCGGTAATGCCCATATTGGCTTTCCTTCCTCCCCTGTTCCACTCATACCAGCCCTCATTTCTGACTTTGGCGGGAGGTGGGGGAGAGGCCAGAGTCTTTGAGAAAGATCCCCAGAGATCATGGTCAGTGTGGGAGCTGTAGCAGGCGTACCTGAAAACCTCCGGCTGAGCCCAGTGGGCTAGAGCTGGGGCCTGCAGGGAAAGCCGGGCCCTGCAGAGAGCCTGCACCCAGACTTTGCTCCTCTCATCAGCCCAGGGAGCTAGGGTTGCATGGCCCTGTCTAACAGCTGCAGCAGCCAGAGATAGTGGCAGAGCTGGGCTCTGAACACCCACCTGCCAATTCCCAGTGCATTTAGGCATCATCCGTCCCATCGGGACCCTAAGGAAGGGCCAGACCCAAGCTAGGCTTCACCTCTCTTCTCAGTCTGTTTGCAAGTTTTAGGGTATATTTTCTGGTTCCTAATTTGAGAAGTAAAAGTGTAGCTATTCTTCCCCATCTCTTAGCCCTCCCCCTCCAGCCCTCAGAGAAGGCCCTATAGCTCCGGGGCAGGGGCCTAAGAGGCTATCTTCCCCCTTCCCAGGGCCCTGGAGCCTCCCTCCCATCCCTGGCCCCAGACAAAGGGAAAGCTGGCTGCTCTAAGAGGGCCTTGCAGAAGCCCAGCCATTAGGAACATGGGCTCAGATTCCAAGCGTGGTTCCCTGGGCATTTTACTTCACCTTTCTGGTCTCAGTTTCCTCATTTGTAAAGTAGGAATAATAACATAGCCGACCTCACAGGGCCCTTGTGAAGATTAAGTCAATGCCTGGTACATCGTGAACTGGGTCTATTTGATCTCTATGTTCTGAGTGGTTCCCTGCCTTCTCAAACAAGAGAATCAGGTTTTGGTGAGGTGTGGGGTGGGATGGACCCTGGGATCTGGAGCCAGAGACCCAGGTCCCAACCTGGCTTTGCCAATGATGGGCTGTGTGACTTTGGCCCCATCAAAGGCTCCAAGACACCTCTGTACATGGGGATAATTGTGGGGAGGGTTCAGGGAGACCCTGTGCTGGTGAAGCCCAGTCTCAGTCCTCACCCCAGCCAGCTTGGGCACTAGCATAGGCAGGCATAGTGATCATGGGCAGCCGGCTCCCAGCATCCTGCCGCCAGCTCCCCAGGCCACCCGTCTGCACGTCCTGCCCTGCCCAGCCCGCCAGGGTGGCTGAGGGCTTGGAGCCGATGGAATCAGTGTGCCCTTCCCTCCTTTGTCTGCTGGTGCTTCCTTCCCTTCACAGTGTGCTTTCTTTTTTTCTGGTTTATCAGGCCCTGGGGAAAGCTGGGGCCAGCCAGGCTCCCAGCCGAGCACCCCTGGGAGGCCGCCAGCTCATGTCTTAGTCTCTGGGGCTGGCGGCTCAGCCCTCCCTCCCTTCCATCTGACCCCAGGAACTCCAGCCAGGCAGTCAGGCCCTCTCCTAGCATGGCGGAGGCCACCAAGGCAGTACTTAGGATACACTGAGGCCCCCTCCTCACTTTAAGAGAAAGGAAACTGAGGCCTAAAGCAGGAAGTGCCTGGAAGGTCCTGACTCCTAGCTTAGGACTCCTTCTCCATCCCACTCAGATGCCTGTGTCCCAGCCCTGTCACTAGCTGGGCAAGTTCACCAACACCTGTGCCTCAGTTTACGAATTTGTACAAAAGGGATAACATGCCTGCCTCACGGGCTGGTTTGAAGGCTTGGAGGAGACAATGTGAATAACTTTCTACCTTTGAATTGGCATCCTTTTGGGGTGATATTGTCCCTTAAGGGGCAAAAATTAGTTCATGAAGAACACATGAAAAAAATCATAAATCTTGGCTATAGATAGACATATAGTGTACCTGGAGTATTAGAATTTTGTACTGGGAGTAGAAAAAAAACCTGTTTCTAAAGGCTCTTGGGAGAGGTAATATATGACATTTAGACAAAAGGTTGAGAATCATGGCTCTTGAGTTAGAGCTCAGTTGGTTCATCCCTCTTCCTCACTTCCCTGGAATCGGGAATCAGGTTATGCTCACCTTGAAAACTCCTGGCAATGGTTTGTGGGATCACCTAGGTTTTGACACAGAAACATTCATTCATTTGACATTTTCCCATTGTCACAGAACTACTCTTCAGACCAGGGTACAAGGTAGAAAATGACAACCTTGGTCCCAGCTCTCAGCAAGTAGCCAGGACAAATGGCAGGGAAATGTGAGAAACCTGTGCTCGAGGTGGGAGCAAAGCCCTGTGTCCACTGCTGGCAAGTGTGTCCAACTCAGAGAGGAGAGGATCTGATGGCTAGAACTTTCTTAGGTGAAAAAGACAGAAGGAAGTACCAGGTAGAGGAAACGCCGGAACAAAGATAGAAAAGTGCGTCTGAGGACTGTGAGTGAGACGGGTGCCATGGTGAGGTGGTGGGAGGGCGAGAGGACCCTGTGCAATGTCACAGGGCAGCCTTATTCATACTTCCTTTTCTGTCTTATTGTCCCCTGTAATGTTCTTTCTATGTACAACTCATGCGTATTCTTTGTAAAAAGGTTGGGAAGCTTTGAGAAGTGAACAGAAGCCCCAGCCTTCCACTTTGCAGGAAATTTTTGAAGGAGTTTCTGTCTCTTTAATTTGTATCTCCTGCTATCTCTGATGAGCCTGTCCTTCAGGAGGGAGGGAAGGACAGAGGTATCCTCACTCAGTGCCCAGAGCGGTGCTTGCTGCTTCGCATGCATTCATTAATTTCTTGCCAAGCGCTGTGGAAACTGAGGCCCAGAGCTGCTAAGTGACACTAGGTCACATATCTGGTGAGTGGTGGGGCCTGCCTTGGAACTCGGCCTGTCAGTGTTCTGAGCCTCCTCACCACACTGGAGAGCACAGACAGGCTGCGGGAGCTCCAGGGCCTGCTGAAACTGCAGGCGGAATCTGGACAGATGGAGAGGTTTTGGGGACAGGTTGACACTCTTTGCTAGACTCCTGAACGGGCCTCTGCCCCAAATCTGAACCACTGTGGGCCCTAAAGAGCCTCAAGAATACAGGGCCCTTCTCATAGGAATCTCAGACGCACAGCTTCCTTGGGGGAACCAGGCTGGGCACCATTATGGGACAGGAGAGAGAGCTCAAGCTGGGAGAAAACTGGGTCCCAGGGGCCTCTTCTCTGGCCTTAGTTCCTAGGCCCGACTTGGCCCACCTTTACAACGTTCTTTCTCATATCTACCTAAAACGCTCTTGCAGAAGCCCAAGCATATCTTATCCTGCCCTCTGTGCTACCTAAAAGTACTAGAAAGAGCCCCAGGTTCTTGGCTGCTTATTATAATAGAATGACAACTAACCAAATAAAGGTAGGGCATAAAAACAACTCTTTGCAGGTTCCTTGGGAACACCTGTCTTCAGTTGCCCCTGAACCTCAAGACTGGACAGCTAAGCCTAGTGACTCATAACACTTGTAGCGAAGTTTTCCGGTTGCTCCTCCTGCAAGGCAGTGCTGGCTGCACGTGGGCTCTTCCCCGGGCCACAGTCTCCCCACCTGTACATGAGGGGATGGGGCAGGTTGATCTCTGGCTTTTTCCAGCGCTCACTTTGTGATTTCCATGGGCAACTCACCGATCACAGCTTTTGTTCATGCTGTACCCTCTGCCAGGATGTCCTCTCTTTTCTGTATGGCCCACCCTTACTCACCCTTCTTCAAGGCCTGCTTCAAAGGCTACTGCTCTGGGAAGTCTTCCCTGATCTCGAAAGCTAGAAGAGCTCATGCTCTACTATGGATCTCACCTCGCAGTGCTTGTTATCTTGGCAGCACCTTGCGGGAAATTGTGTCCTTACCAGCCCAGGGCAAACGAAAATTGTTTTGCTCCATCTAACTCCTCAGCACTAGGACAATACATAACATTTAGACAATGCTCTGAATTTATTGAATGAATGAACCAGTGAATAAGTGAGTCAATGAGTAGATGAATCTCTATGTACCTCCTTCCACACCCCTAAGAGTCAGTGGCCTCCTTCAACATCCCTGAGACAGTGGCCTGGAACGCCTTCCCCATTGCCTGTGTGTCTCAGCGTCTTGGAATAATTGGCCTGTAGTTAGTATTTGATGTGGCTCAGCTGGGAAGGCTGGGTGAAGTACATGCACCTGTTTATTTGGCTTGGTCACAGAACATAATGCTGTCTTAGTCTGGGGAAGCTCAAAGGGACCATAGGGAAATGGGACAGGGAAGGCTTGCCATGGTCTAGAGATTCTGACTGCACCGGTCACCAGCGTCCTGGCCATTGGCACATCTTTAGGGGTCAGGGCAGAGAGATGGTCCAGTCAGTGCTGAAGGCCACCAGGGCTGGCTAGTAGATTGAAATGACTCCTGAGAGTAACTGGTCCAGCCCTGAGCTTAGAATACAGAGAAACTGAGGCCTGGAGGCAACAAAGGCCTCTGTCCCAGAGCCCATTATCAATGTGATAGAATTATAGAAGCTGAATGGGGTGGAAACACAAAGGTTATGTAATCCAGTTCTGTGAATTATTTTTCTCTACATTTGTCCTCAGAAATGGATGTAGTTTTTGAAAGACCACACACCAAGTAACTGCCTTTTGTCTTGTGGTTGTTACATGTCAGACATTAGGCTAATGTCAGACGTAAGGCTAAGTGCTCCACTTCTAGAATAGTATATATCTTATAAATGAGGGAACTGTGGCTCAGAGAAGTTAAGAAACCTGTTGAAGGTCACATAGCTGCTAAGAAGTACAATCAGGACTGGATTCATGTCCAGGTGCTCTTGTGTTTGTTGCTGAAGGTAGACTTGTGAATGAATTACATCATTTTTGTTTATCTGTATTTTCTATTTTTCTTCAATGACTATGGAATACTTGTATAATCAGCTAAATGAAAATAGCAGTTGTGTATGAGTTTGTATGTATAAGTGTTTTAGTGATTTAAAACTAATCACAGGCCATTTATGCATCTCTAAGTGCCTCTAAAGCATCTATGAACACCTTCCCCCAAGCCAGCGGTGTCATTCTTTAAGCAGCAGTCCACTCCAAACTTATTATGAGAGGTTCCTCAGTTTCCCCTCCCTGTAGCCAACTGCAAAGTCACTGGTGCCTTTAGAAAACATAGCTCCCACCAAATTCAGAATGTTTTCCTGCCCAGGCGCCAAGGCAACAGGAAGAGCACTGACTGGGGAGTCTGGGATCTTGAGATCTATTGTCCTGTTCTGTAGCCCTGAAAAAGCCCTTGCCCTGCTCGGTCTCAGTTCTCCATCTGTCAATGAGGGGTTGTACCTGGTGAGCTCAGAGGGTCCTTCCTTCCCTCCTGGTCCTATTTGTGAGTGTTCTGTCAGCTGCAGGGCTGAGGCAGAGTTGAAGGCACCTTGAATTAGCTCATGTCTCTGTAACAGTAGGAATTTCAGGTGACTTTATGCATCAAGCTATCGGCAGAGCAAAGCAGGCCATCCACTCTGGTGATCAAATCAGCCTTCCAGGTAATCCCTCCAATGTGTGTTTGTGAACACAGAGTTCATCAGGGTCTGCTTTTGTGTACAAGGAGTGTTTAAACACAGTCCTAGACAGCCTGCCGGCTTATCAGGTTTGAATGGTTGATCTATAAGGGAGATTTAGCAAGAAGTGGCTGTTCAATGTATATAGTCCTCCTTGGAGCATTTGCAGTTGATCGTGGAAGACGGGGGGATAATGTTTATCAGAGAGGAGTAGAGATCTGAGGGGACTTTCAGGATGGGAGAGGGGCAACGTGAGACATCTTCATGAGGCTCCCACAGCACCTTCATGTAAGTCAAACCCAGTTGGTATGAAGGGTTCTGGGCCAATGGGATGCTCCCATCTTTAAACAGTCTTTCCCTCTGATCATCCTGCTGGTCTAGCCTGGGGCTGGATTTTCTGTCTGTCCCTGATGTCCTGTCTCTTTGTGGCCATGACTGTTGGAGTCAGATCTGTTAGGCCAGACCTTTTCCCCAGGTAGTTTTGATCATATAGGAAGGGCAAAGTCTGTCTTTCTCACCCGTCGCCAACACCAAGTGGGAGAAATACAGGGGGCAAGTAGAACCAGGGGCCAGAGGAGGTCTCCTGGAGGAGAAGGCCTCTGAGCAGAGTCTGCAGATCGCCAGGCAGAAGAAATAGCCTGTGCAATAGTGTGCTTAGAGAGTGCCAGTGTGGGGCCAGACAGTTGGCAGGACTTGAGACTGTAAATGTCATCTTGGAGGCCAGGGAATCTGTGCCTGGAAATGTAGGTTTGTTCTGAAACTGATTGAGAATCAGAGAACTAGCATGGAGGAGAGAGAGCTAAGGACAGATCTGTGTTTTAGAAAAGCAGTTGATTGGAGAGGAAGTGGAGTGGATGCATTTGAGATATGAAGTAGGACTGATGGGGGCAGGTGTGTGAGAGAGTGGGCGTGGTCAGGCGGGCTCTATGTTGCTGACTGGGGGCGTAAAGGGGAATCTAAACATGTCCTTTCCGGGCAGGATGCTTTCAGGGAGCCCAAGGAAAGCCAGGTGGGGTGTCCAGAGTGCAGCAGACAAAGGCGTTTGGAGTAGAGGGGAAGATATTTGAAAGTCATCTGCACCCAGGCAGTGGTTGAATCTGGGAGTATGGGTGAGCCTGTCTTCAGAGAGTAAGGACAGAAGTGAGCCCGAAGCCAGTGTGTCCTGACATTAGCGGTAGAGTGGAAGGAAAGAATTCTGTTCAGGGGCCGAGCAAGAAGTGGTTGGAAGGTGCAGGGGGAGGTACTGAAGAGCATGAGACCCAGGATGTCAGGACAGGGACAGTTCAGTGAGGGAGTAGCCAGCCAGCCCAACAGCACAAAGGATCATGGGGATTTGGTCACATGGAGATCACTGATGAAACTATCAAATGCAGGTCACCAGATGAGGCCAACCCCTGGCATCTCTTTCACAGGCAGCTGCCACAGCCTCTTGTGTGGTCTCCTGTTTGGTCCTCAACCCTAGAGTTCATTCACAACACAGTGGCTGAAGGGGGCTCTTAAAAACACACCCAGGTCATGGTGTGCCCAGGTTTCTAACGGTCTTTTGCCTTCCACCACCCTCCTTACCATGGACCAACACTCTCAATGCCTTCTGACCTCTGCCCTATCTCCATTCATATGTTGGGCCCCCGCTCTGAACAAGGCCTCATTTTAAGCTTCTCTGACCTGCGGGGATCCCCTCTAACCTTAGTACCTCCACAAGAGATACCTCCATGGTCCTCACCCTCATCCCCTTCACCTGGTTCTACCTCACTATCAGATCATGGACAAACTGCCTTCTAAAGGAAAGTCCCTGAAACCACCCTACCTCACTCCAAAGCAGGTCAGTCCTCATTTTGTATACACTGTACCTGATAAGGAATACTTCCCACAGCTGTCAATAACTTTTTAATTGTGCTTCTTATCTTTCTTTTTAGAATGTGAAGCACTGTGAGGGGCAGAGGCCAGTTCTGCTATGTCCTACGTAAACTGCAACACCAGGTTTGGCGCCTGGCATGGAGTAAGGGCCTAGTGAATTTTGAGGTTTAATGAATGAAAACACGGATGCAAAAAGATTAAAGGACACGCATGGGGCAAGTGCAGACTGTTGAGAAGTTTGAGTCAGACGTGGTAAAAGGAGAGAGTATGATACTTGCAGGGCCAGGGGCGGTAGGCTGAACCAGTCCCTCTCAGTCTTTCAGTTTTAAAGGATCCTAATGATAGTTATTGTTAGGCACACAGTATGTGATCAGGAAATTGTGGTACCCAGACCTCACCCACTTTCGGAGTCTTAAATTGCTGTCCCTGTTGGGCTGGAGGTTAGGTCCCACGCACCATCATCTCAGGGTGGATGGTCCCCAGGACGGGAAGCGCCCACTCCTGACGCCCACCCAGTGGGAAGACTGTCTCCAGCCCTGCTGAGGCATGCCTGCCGGCAGTGGAGTGGCAAGACCAGCGGCTGCAGGATGTGCCATTCCCAAGCTCCTAGTCACCCCTGCCTGCCTCAGTTCTGGCCTCCACAGCCCGCAAGGGTGAGAGAAGGGAGGGGAGCCCGTGGTCCACTGTAGGGTTGACCTCCCCAAACCCCAGCCTCCTGGAGATGGGGTGGGGGTGGAGTGGAGGCCTGTCCTAACCGGGTAAAACCACGCAGGGAGTACCGTGCACCCGCCTGCCTGGGTGGATCCTCCTTCCCGCCCTGCCCCTCCTCTCTCCGAGCCGCCGGATGTTTGAGTTCGGGTTTTGTGACCCAGCGGGACGGGAGGGGCCGCCCCGGAGCCGCCGGCTTATCGCGCCTGTCTCCGCGCTGTCTCCTGCCGGCCGGCCTCCCAGGCTGGCGGCCTCTACCCCCACCCGGCTCCCGCTCGGCTCCACGCTGGCGGGCTGGTCCCTCCGGACTCTTCCAGGGCAGAGCTGGGGTGGGGGTGCCCCGCAGAGCAGAGAGGAGGCCTGCCCCCAGTCCCTAGGGCCTGGGGAGGGTGTGGGAGAGAAGCGGGTGGAGACACGCGGGTAGACCCTGGGAGGGGGCGGGGAGGCCCTCACCACCCCCTTGGCAGCTCATGTGGGAGGAACGGACCAACTTGGAGCCAGGAGGACCTTTGTGGGAGATTGCCCTGTCACCCTTTTATAGAAGACACACTTGGGGCCCAGAGAAGGATGTAACTGACCGAAGTTACCCCCTCCCCGAACCTCCCATCGAGATCACCCCATCCTGGGTCTAGAAGCTTGGGTGCCAGAGGCCAGGCAGGGGCCAGTGGAGCCCCAGAATGTGCCCACCTCTAGTGAGGCCTGTGGTGGGCCGGCCTCTGCCCCAGCAAATGACTGGGCTCCTCTGCAGTGGCCATTGTCTCGTTCTAAGCCATTCTGGCCCCTGGGCTCTGCTGTTCCTCTCAGTAGAGGGCCTGCTCTCATCACCTCAGCATATAGGGATCCTCCTTTCTCTGAGGTGCCATCCAAAGACCACATCAGCCCCCCAGGTGATGGGGGGACTAGAACCTAAACATGAAAAAAGGACAAAAGCCACCTCTCCTCCCCCCAGCTGCAGGTGGTCTGAAGTAACCCAGGAGGTTACAGGTGAAGACACATGACATGGGTGGAGAGGTCGAAGGGGGTCAGCCCTGCAGGGGATACCTGCAGGTGAGTCAGCCCAGATTTCGTGCAGCCACCCAACAACCCCTCCCACACCCTCCCCTGCCCTCTGCCAGTGCCATGTGTCAGCTAGGAAAGCTGACACAATGGGCAAAGGCCTGGAGACCCCTGTGAGAATCTCGGGTATAGCAGAAGGATGTAGGGTGGTTGGAGTCGGTGGAGATAAAAGGTAAGCTAGGGCCAGGCTGAGAAGCTCTTACACCTCAAGGCAAGGACAGAAGAACAGGTTTCATGTTACATGTTACTTCACCACATTAATAAGATGATAAATAATAATAATAGGTGTTATACCCATCTTACAGTTGAGCAGACTGAGGCTTGAGGAAATGCCCTGGCCAAGACTACGTCAGTAACTGGGAGAACTGGAATTTGAGCCCAGATGGTCCTGTTGCAGAAGCCCAGGCTGCTGCCTTCCTGCCACAGCCCCCAGGGAGTGGAGCTGTGAAGAGGCCTCTGGTGACATTTGCTCCACCCTCCTCCCACCCAGTTTTTATGGATGAAGACACCCAGATCCCAAGAGGGGCCAGGCTTGACCTCATTTTCCTTCTTTCTAATTTGATACCCTTGGTGTGTTCCCAATATTCCCAGGCCAGGAACTGGTTAATAACAGATTTTCACCACCACCACCCCTTGCCCAATCTCCTGCCCTCCCACTTGGTGGGTCCCAGACAGGGCTTGGGAATCTGTAGGTTTGCAAGCATTTTGTTGGTTCTGAGTCTACTCTTCACCCTCAGCCATTTGGGGACCATAAACTTTCCCCTCAAGCCTCTCTCTGAGCCCCTTCCTGACTGGCTTCCTTCCTTCCCTTCCCCCTCAGCCTGCCCCCACCCCCACCCCAAGGGCACGCATTCCCCCCAATCCTTTCCACTTGTATGTACCCCAGGCCCTTCCTCTTCAGGCTCCCCCTCTTAGAAAAGTGAAAACACATGGTTTCCTAGGCAACCCCATCCCTCCTCCCAGTTTGCCCTGAGACCTCCCAGCGTCTCTCAACCACTCAGAAGAATATTTCAAATACCAGCCTCACCAGGCGGGTGCTGACAAAAGCTGAGTTCCCCTCAAAGCCTTCTCTCTGAAGGGCAAGGGCCCTGCTCCCTGGAACCTGGAGGCCTGGAGTCTCAGGGGCAAGTTCCAGGCCATCACTGTGGTTACCACCTGGGCCCACTCTCCACACCAGCCCTCAGCCGAGAAGCTTAATTGCTGTTTGGCTTTAGAGGCCTCTTTAGATGGCTCCCCTGGCTCACATGGCAAAACTGTGGCCTGAGTAAGGGACAGAGGGAAAAGGAGGTAGGATTGTTTGAGTACTTGCTACCCCTGCTGGGCACAGTGCTGGATGCTCTGGAGACATTAACTTGCTCTTCCTCCCCACAATCCGGTGAGGTCAGTTTTATTCCCATTTTATAGTTGAGGCTCAGAGAGATGAAGTACCTTACCGTAGGTCCTCCAGCATGTGAATGGCAGAGCCAAGTTTCAGGAAGCCTGAGCTGTCTCCCCAATAAGGCCATGGTATCTCCACTTAGACTGTGCTGTTTTCAAGGCCATGCAGAGGGTGGGCTAATTGTGGAGCTCTATGGAAGCCTTCCTGATTATTATTTTTACATTTCCTTATTAGAAGATTGGACTGAAGTTATTTAGGGGCTGGGCTCCAGATGAATTCCTCTCTCACCTTCTCTCTGCCCTGAATTCCCTGGTCAATATTTCTCATTCCAAGACATCTTTAACTGGGTGGGTCAGGATGGAGAGGTGCCATTTGTGCAATTCACGCCTTCTCTCTGCACCTCAGTTTCTCCACTGGCAATTCGAGGAGGGGTTGGAATTGAAGACTTTGAAGATCCATCCTAGCTCATATATCCTTGAATTCTCACATCAACTATGTGTGTGTGATAGTGTGTGCAATTGTAGGCAATTAGGTGTGTGATTATGTGAGTGTGATTAGGTATGTGATTCTATGTGGGGGATGGTGAGTATAGGGAATAATTGCATGTGTGAGAGTATATGTGTGTGGATTATGTGTGAATAATTGTATATGTGATTGTGTATGATTGGAGTGTGTGTGATTACATATGTGCATGGAGAAGGGTAATTGCATATATGTGTTTGGGGGGGAATGTAAGTGTGTAATTGTATGTGTGCATATACTAGTATGTGAGTTGTGATATGTGGATCTGTGGGCAATTTGGGCTGTCTGCAAATATGTTATTGTGAGAGATTATATGTGTGTCTGTGGACTTAGGTGTGATTACACATGGGTACTTTGAAGTGACTGTGTGTATGTGTGTCATTGTATGTGTTGGAGGGACATGAAACCTCGTCTCAGCCCGGTGGATTGGGACCGACGTGGGCACGACCCCTTCTCCTTGACCCTTCATGAGTGTGCCAGGCCAGGCATAGCTGCCGTGATGCCAGCAGGGCACTGGAGCATGTTCCTCTGGTAATCAGCTCCAGACGCAGCTGCTTTGCCCCGCTCTGATGGCAGGATGCTGGAAATGCCTCTGGCCCCAGCCAGGTCTCTTTGGGGGAAAAAATTAAAGGGAGAGGAAAAAAATCCCCGAAAGGCAGCTCTTTATTGAAGCATTTCGTGACACGCACACCAACTAATTGATTTCCTTATTAGTAGCAGATTTTCTCCCGGCCTTTTTTCCTGCTTGAACTTATAAAAATGAAGGGTGGAGAGCCAGCTCAGTACATTGACTGGGCCAAGTTTTTCCCTGGATCCTCCCAGGGCCAGGGAGTCAGCAAGAGCACAGGGTTTGTTTGCTTTTCTAGGTCTAACTATAGGTATCGGGGGCAGGATCACCTGTGGGATCAGTTTTCAAAAGTCTGGAAAAAGCCTCTCACCACTCCTCAATTTCCTCTTCTACTCCATTGATGGACTTCTGCCTGAAACCCCCATTAGTGAGCATGCTGTGGGATGCTTAGAACCTCATCTGTACAAAGAGAGGCTCCTGTTACTGATGTTACAGGGTGCTTGTAACAGGGATGTTAGTTAGGACCAGGTGTGTGACGCCCAGAGCCCTTTGTAAATGGAAGTTTTTCCCATTCCAATGACAGTGACTCTTTCGTATCTAGTACACATGTCAGTGCACAACTCAAGGCCTGACCATTAAACAAGGCAGGATGGGCCTTACATTTAGCAGAGTTAGGAGGGGGTGGGCAGCAGCCAAGTTCAGGTGCGGTCTCTCAGAGATCGTTCTCCTTCCAACCAGAAAGTCAAAGTGACCCCTCTGTCAGGACCTCTGACAGACGATGGCTCCAGCTTCATCTCAGGGTTAGTGAAGAGAGGGAATACACTGTCCAAATGGTTCCAGACGACACGTGGTCAAGGAGGAAGCTGAGGACTAGGGGTTTACAAATATTCCAGAGATGGCGTAACTACGAAAGGGAAAGCAGACATTTGAACCCAGGCCTAACTGATTCTGAATCTAATTACTTTTATTAATTTAACAAAAAAAAATAGCCCCTTTCATGGAGATAGAGATGAAAAAGACAGCCTTGGGCCCCTCTGCCCTGAATATCTCAAAGGACAGACAGATAAGGGAATATATATTGGGGATCATGGTGTGACAAGTAATATGACAGAGGATAAAAACAGCCCCTAGAAAGGGCCCCTAATACTGGCTGGTGGGATCAGGCAGGGCTTCTGAAAGGGGTGACACCTAATAGCTACACAGGGCTGAACCTGCAGGCTGATCTTCAGCTAGCATGCATTGGGCATGACCATACCAGTGGTTAAGATATGAATGCACTTATATATGTGTTTTATACTTTTTTGTTTGTTTAATCCTCACTGGAGGATATTTTTTCCCATTGATTTTTAGAGAGAGTAGAAGGGAGAGACAGAGAAACATTGATGTGAGAGAGAGACATGGATTGGTTGCCTTCCACACAAGCCTGCAACAGAGGTACATGCCCTTGACCGGAGATGACCCAGGACCCTTCAGTATGCGGGTGGATGCGGCTAGGGCTCTATATGTGTTTTAAATAACTGATGTCAATGCTCCCCTCCCCTCTCCAATACTCAGACTGCCTGGCCCTTCCCCCAACCCCTGGACCTTCCCATATCCAGAAACCTTAATGGTACGTTCAGGACCCTGTTAGGATGGTGGGTGAACATTGTGACTATAAAAGGCACAGGAGGGGCTGGGCTGGTGTCTGTAATTCTGATCTTGTTACTGCCCTTTCTCATGGGTGAGTGGGGGTGGAGGGAAAGGGCTGTAAAGTGGCTGAAAGCTGGAGTCCAGGCTGGGCAGACAGGCCTGCTGCTTGACACGTTCCCTTCCATTCCACGTGAACTTCCTGGAAATGGCCAGGGGCCTCTATGCAGTTCCTGTTCCCAGCAGCTCACAGTCGCCAGACCAAGGGAGACAAAACGTCCCTGACTGTGGTGGAGCAGGGAACAATATGGGGTGGGTGGAGGAGGGCCACAGGAAGTGTGGTAGGGACAGCCAAGGAGCTGGTCCCCGGGCTGGGGGTGACTCAGGGACTTGTGACTTGATAAGGTAAGATAACTCCAAAGGAAAACAGTATAAGTCAGGGGTAGGGTGGGGGTGAGGGGCACGCTGTAATGGCCCTCAGGACGGGATTTCCGGCACCTCTTCAGACATTAGTTCCCGAGTCTTCACACGTCTCTGCACAGCAAAGGACCTTAAACACTATCGAACCAAACATGCTATAGTCACTGACCCTGTCGGGTAGGTATTAAAATCCCAGCTTCACAGAAGAAGAAACTGAAGCTCAGAGAGGTGAGGTAATGTGTGCTAAGCTAGGCTTCCCAGCAAGGTTTCCCACTGTCCCCAGGAACGAAGCATATCTGTATTTGAGCCCAGAGCTTCTTACTAGGTCTTCACATCCTTGTCCACAAAGCCAGAGCTCCAATCATACCCCCCAAAAAGATCTTCAACAATTTTGCCATTAGAAATTAGAGCCTAAAGAAATGGGGGAAAGTACATGTCTTGGCTCCCAAATACAACAAGCCCCCTGCAAGAAAAGGAATATCCACAGTAAAAATCATATTTACTATACAGAGTGGGGTGGTATCTCCAAAATAAGAATTCCCAGAGTGAGGAAAGTCTTAAAACTGCTTTGCCAACCTGGCCGGTGTTGCACAGTGGTTGAGCGTCGACCTATGAACCTGGAGGTCAGGATTTGATTCCTGGTCAGGACACATGAGCAGGCTAGATCCCCAGTGGGGGATGTGCAGGAGGCAGCCAATTGATGATTCTCTTTCATCATTGTTTCTATCTCTCTCTCCCTCTCCCTTCCTGTCTTAAATCAATAAAAATACATTTAAAAAGAAAACTAAAAACAAAACTGCCTTGCCAACCACTGGTCCTCTAGTTATGTGAACATTCCCAAGGGTGAGCTATGGCTGAGAGGCACAGTCAGCGCTTGTGCTCAGATCAGTCATGTCACTTTTCTCAGCTTCCATTTTTATGCCACCCTCCTTCCCCATCCTCAGCTTATTAGTAAAATGGGGCCACGATAAGAGCTCCTACTGGGGTGATGGGAGGGTTAAATACAATAATGTGCACAGAGAGAGCCTGGCCCTATAGTTGGGGCTCTACTATTGTTCTTGCCTCCTCAGGCTGCCCTGCCCAATTTCAGGAAGTCTTTTTTGGCTGGAAAGTTCTTAGGATGAAAGAATGTTGGAGAGAGAAGGCCATTTGAGATAAGGCAGAGCCAGCCTCTCATGTGGGAGGGTGACTTCAGGATCTCAGAAGGCTCGTGCCTTCAGCCTGTTCTCAGCCTAGCTCTGTGCCCAGCTCCGCCCTTACAGCCTCAGGCTCTGATTAGGTTCTAATGCACAGCCCTCCTCCCCTTCTTCTCCAGGGTGCTGGAAGCAGAGTCCAGGTCAGATTTATCTTTGTTTCTTTCATGTTTTAAAAACAGCTCTGTGCATTGCGGTTGACATACAATAAATTGTACATATTTACAGTGTATAACATGGTAAGTTCTGACAGACGTTTATGCTCATGGAACCATCACCATAATCAAGAAAATGAACATGTCCATCACTGCCAAGTTTTTTTGTGCTGCTCTGTACTCCTTCTTTCTCTCCCTCTTTCCCCACTCCTCACCTCAGTCCCTAGGCAACCACTGATCTGCTTTAGGTTACTATATATTAGTTTGCATTTTCAAGAATTTTATACACTTAAACTAGAGGCCCAGTTCACAAAAATTTGTGCACTTGGGGGATGGGGGGGTCCCTCAGCCCAGCCTTTGCCCTCTCTCAGTCAAGGAACCCTCGGGGGATGTCTACCTGCTGGCTTAGGCCCGATCTCCTGGGCTATCAGGCCTAACCTGGCAGTCAGACATCACTCTGATAGCCCAGGAACCCTCGGGGGATGTCCACTTGCCAATGGGGAGCAGGCCTAAGCTGCAGTCGGACATCCTTAGCGCTGCTGAGGAGGCAGCAGAGGCTCCCACCACCACCGCTGTACTGACAGCCGTCAGCCTGGCTTGTGGCTGAGCAGAGCTTCCCTGTGGGAGTGCACTGACCACCAGGGGCAGCTCCTGCATTGAGCATCAGCCCCCTGGTGGTCAGTGTGTGTCATAGTGACCAGTCATTCCCAGTCACTCTGCTGTTAGGGTCAATTTGCATATTATCCTTTTATTATATAGGATAGAGGCCTGGTGCATGGGTGGGGACTGGCTGGTTTGCCCTGAAGCGTGTCCCGGATCAGGGTGGGGGGTCCCACTGGGGTTCCTGGCCAGCCTGGGTGAGGGGCTGAGGGCCATTTTCAGACTGATCATACCCGCTTCAGGGTAGGGGTCCCTGCTGGGTGCCTGGCCAGCCTGGGTGAGGGGCTAAGGGCAGTTTTCAGGCTGGCCACATCCCCTTCAGTGAAGGGGGTCCTGCTGGGGTTGCCTGGCCAGTCTGGGTGAGGGTTGAGGGCTGTTTTCAGGCTGGCAAAGCTCCCCAGCAGGGACCCTCATCCCATGAGGGTGGGGCCATCCTGGGTGAGGGGCTGATGGCTGTTTGCAGGCTGGCCATAGCTCCCAGCCACCCAAGCTCCCAGCGAGGCTGGCTGGAAGCAGGTATCTGGGGGTTATTTATCTTCTATAATTGAAACTTTGTTGCCCTGAGCAGAGGCCACAGCCTGCCTAGGCAGGCAGCTTCCTCCATCACTGGGGCAATGAAGCCTCCTGTTTGCTCTAGCTCTGTGGCTGCTGGCTGCCATCTTGGTTGGGTTAATTTGCATATAGCCACTCTGACTGGCTGGTGGGCATGGCTTGGGATGTAGCGGAGTGATGCTATTAGCATATTACTTTTATTAGGTTAGATGGAGTCATACAGAATGTATTATTGTGTATAAGGCTTTTTTCACTCAGCAAAATTATTTGAGACTGATACATACCCTGTGTATATCAATTGTTGATTCCTTTTTATTGCTCAGTAATATTCCATTGAATGGATGTCCCATACTTTATCCATCTACCTGTTGATGAGCATTTGGAATGTGTTTAGTTTTTTACTATCCTATATGATAAAGCGCTAATATGCAAATGGGTTGTCATGCCCCAATGCCTTCACACCATTAACGGCTCAGACACTCAACACTGGGGAGAGAGGAATGGGGACCAGCCAATGGAGGACAGTGATGAAAAACAAATGAGATGAATTATAATTGCCTCAGATTACTTCCTGGAGGGCATTTCCAGGCCACAGCAAAGAACAGTGAGTGACCTAGGAAAGAGAGAGACTTTTGTTTCCCCATTGACTTATTTCGGAACATTTGCCAAAAATCAATTGACTGTTTACTCCTGAGTCTATTTCTAGACTCTCTATTCTGTTTCATCAATCTATTTGCCTATTGGGAGGGCAATGTCACACTGTCTTGATTACTGTAGCTTTATAGAAAGTCTTGAGGGCACGTGGTGTAAATCCTCCAGTTTTGATTTTCATTTTGGCTATTTTAGGTTCTTTGCATTTCCATGTGGATTTTAGATTCAGCTTGTCAATTTCAACAAAAAAATGCCTGCTGGAATATTGACTGGGATTGCATTGAATGTACATGTCAATTTGAAAAGAATTGACATCTTAGCAATATTGAGTCTTCTCTAGAAGGCTCAATATCAAGAAGATAGATGGTATATCTATCTTCATGTTTCATTAATTTCCTTTTAGCAATGTTTTGTAGTACTCCCTGTATAGGTTTTGCCCATCTTTGGTCAGATAGATCTGATACACACACACACACACACACACACACACACACACACACACACTCTCTCTCTCTCTCTCTCTCTCTCTCTCTCTCTCTCTCTCTCTCTAATAAAAGCATAATATTGAAATGGACCATTTCTACAGGATGCCTAAGCCACGCCCACCAGCCAATCAGAGTGGCTGTACGCAAATTAACCCAGCCAAGATGGAGGCCGACAGCCCCGGAGGCGGGTGCAGTGCAGGCATTAGGGTGGGCAGGGTGTGTGGGGCAGGTGACAGGTGGGGTGTGTGTGGGTGGGCAGGGCCGATGGGCCGGGTGGCAGGTGTGGTGTGTGGTCTGTGGTGTGTGTGGGTGGACAGGGCGCAATGGGTGGGTGGCAGGCCGCAGGTTGGCAGGTTGGCAGGTACAAGCTGGGCTGAGGGACCCCCGAGTGCACAATATATTGTGCACTGGGCTCCTAAATATATATTTGTTTTTGTTTTGTTTTTGTTAATACTCACTTGAAGACATTTTCCATTGATTTTTTAGGAAGAATAGAAGAGAGTGGAAAAGACAGAGAGAAACATCCATGTGAGAGAAACCATCAATTGGTTGCTTCCTGCATGAACCCCGACCAGGGCCTGAGCCAGAGAGGAGACTGCAACCAAGGTACATGTCCTTGACTGGAACTGAATCCGGACCCTTTGGTCTGCAGGCTGACGGTCTGTCCAATGAGCCAAACCGGCTAGGGCTGTACATAATATTTTAAAATACTATTTTAAATGTACAATATTTGTTTTAAATTTCAAATTCTCATTATTGATACTTTTGGGTACCAGGAACTGGATGTACTCTGCCACCTAAAAACAACTGAAAAACAGGACAAATATAAGAAACAATGACTCTCAAGGCATTGGACATCAGGCAATGGAGGACAGTGATGAAAAACAAATGAGATGAATTATAATTGCCTCAGATTACTTCCTGGAGGGCATTTCCAGGCCACAGCAAAGAACAGTGAGTGACCTAGGAAGAGCCCAGCAGTCATCTTGAGTTGAGAAGATGAAGCTGGGAGTCCAAGGAAGCCAGAGTAGCTAGAATTCATGGGAGAGTAGAGAGTCATCAGAAAAGTCAGAGTTCCCTCTAGTATTTAGTTGAGCACCAATTAGCACATATATGTGAGGAAAATACCCAAGGCCAGGAAAGAAACCCAAAAGATGAGGAAGAATAGTACCTGGAGCTCTACAGGACTCAGACTAGTCTCTGTTCCAAATAACCAGAGTGTAAAACATCATGCATAGCCCTAACTGGTTTGGCTCAGTGGATAGAGCGTCGGCCTGCGGACTGAAAAGTCCTGGGTTCGATTCCAGTCAAGGGCACATCCCCAGTGGGAGGTGTGCAGGAGGCAGTTGATCGATGTTTCTCTCTCATGGATGTTTCTAACTCTCTGTCTCTCTCCATTCCTCTCTGTGAAAAATCAATAAAATATATTAAAAACAAAAAACAAAAAACATCATGCATAGCGGGTAGGCTTAGCCCTAGACTAAATGTGACTCTTGTTTTGCTAATTAAAGCTTAAGATCAAAACCTGAGAGAATAATTTTAGAAATACGAAAAGATTTTATCAGCAGGTCACAATGCTTAGCATCTAAGAAAAAATCACTAGGCATGCAAAGGAAAAGAAAATGCAACATCACTAAAGAGAGGGTCATTAACACATAATGAATAAAGCATATAAAAATAGCTATTAAATTATATACCATAAGTTCAAGAAGCTAAAGATTAAACATGTAAGGCGAGACATATAAGACATAAAAAAAATCCAAGTCAATCTTCTAAAGATGAAAATCGCAATGTTTAAGATGAAAAATATATTGAATAGAATTAATGATGGATTGAATGTTATGGAAGAATATGAATTTGAAGACATAACTAATGAAACTGCCCAAAATGAAACACAGCATTTTTAAAAAAGCATTGAGAAAAATGAACAGAGCATCAGTGAACTGTGGGACAACTTCAAGAGGCCATACATGTAACTGGAATTACCGAAGGAAAAGAGAGAGTGAGATTGAGAAAAGATAATGGCTGGCCCTGGCCGATTTTGCTCAGTGGTTAGAACGTTGCCCAGAGGACTGAAGTGTTGCAGATTTGATTCTAGTGAAGGGCATGTTCCTCAGTTGCAGGCTCGATCCTCCCCCTGGTGGGGGTGCATGTGGGAGGCAACAAATTGATGTATTTCTCTCACCTCTCCCCCCCCCCCCCCCCCCCCCCATTCACCTCCCCCCTCCTCCCCGCCCCCCTCCCCCTCTCTTT
This sequence comes from Murina feae, assembly GCA_004026665.1. NCBI lineage: Eukaryota > Metazoa > Chordata > Mammalia > Chiroptera > Vespertilionidae > Murina > Murina feae. The sequence continues at coordinate 1,071 of PVJC01024425.1, read as the reverse complement.
AAGTCTCTCTCCACCCTGCTCCTTTTCACTGTCTCTAAAAATCAATGTAAAACAATATCCTTGGGTGAGGATTAAAAAACAAAAAACAAAAATAGAAATGTGGCTGAAAAATTTCCAAATTTGATGAACACTAGAATCCTACAGATCTGAGAAGTGCAACAAAGTCCAATAAAGAAACATAAAACTAAACCAAAGCACACCCTAACCAAATTGCTTAAAACTAGTGCTTAAGAGACAAATGTATAAGTAGCCAGAGGGAAAAAGACATATTACATTTTGACAAACATAGTTAAGGATGACAGCAGATCTCTCATTGTAATAAATGAAACATAGAAGACTGTAACATTCTCCAAGTATCAAAAGAAAAAAGTGAAAAATCTTTAACCAGCAAAAGCCTCCTTCAAAAATAAAAGTGAAGCCCTAGCCGGTTTGGCTCAGTGGATAGAGTGTCAGCCTGCAAACTCAACAGTTCCAGGTTCGATTCCAGTCAAGGGCATGTACCTTGGTTGTGGGCACATACCCAGTAGAGGGTGTGCAGGAGGCAGCTGATCCGTGTCTCTCATCGATGTTTCTAACTCTATCCCTCTCCCTTCCTCTCTGTAAAAAAATCAATAAAGGATATTTAAAAAAAAATAAAAGTGAAAGAAAGGCTCTCTCTCTCTCTCTCTCTCTCTCTCTCTCTCTCTCTCTCTCTTTCCATATATATATATACATACACACACACACACATGGAAAGTGGAAAGAATTCATCACTAGCATATCTGCCCTACAAGAATTTTTTAATTCTTGCAGATTCAAGAAGAAAATTCAAACTGAAGTAAAATGTAAATTCAAGCAGAAGGAAAATGATGCCCAGTGGAAACCTAGTCTGCACAAAGGATAAAGAGCAATGGAAATGGTAACTACACTGATAACGTTAAGACTATTTTCTTATTACTTAATATATTTAAAATATAATTGGTAAGAGAAAAAATAATAACAATGTATTGTTGAATTTATTACAAGGGTTACAAATGTAAAATGTCTGACAAGAATAGCACTAAGGCTGTGAGGAGACAAATGTAAGAATCT
>PVJC01024424.1:0-25485 GCA_004026665.1 Murina feae | reverse complement strand
CTGCTCCGAGCCTCAGATGCGGCTGGGGGCAGGTCCCCAGTGGTGACACACACACACACATACACACACAAGGCGCCTGGCAGACTGGGGCCATCATAGGACATCCACTGAGGGGTCCCAGACTGTGAGAGGGCACAGGCCGGGCTGAGGGACTCCCTCCACCCTGAGTGCACAAATTTTTGTGCACCGGGCCCCTAGTCTTATATAAAGTAATTATGTACATGCCCTCATCCTTGCAACAGTCTGTTGGTTAGAAGCAATCACAAGTCCTGCCCACACTGGAGAGGAGATCACACAAGGGCATGAATACTACAAGACAGAGATCATGGGAACCACCCCCAAAATCTGACTGCTGCAGACCAAGGCCTGGGCCCTTTGACAGGGGTTGTAAATGAGACCCCTTCATTGAGTCAGGGCCTTGAGGAACTACAACCTTATCTAAAGTGAGATACCAAAATGAGACTCAGCATGGACTACAGTGAGAAAAAAAAATCTCTCTCATGAAAATTCATGGTCAGAGTCTATCTATGATGCATGGGTTTGAGATTCAAGCTTGTTGCAGAGACCTGTCACTCTCCAAGTTGAAAAATGAACATAGAAAACATCCTGGGTCAATTAATTCTCAGAGTACCTGGCAAACACAAATGGAAAACCTCTTTGGGAGGATGTGTCCACAATCCTTTGAAAGGATACCCACTGATAAAGCTCCACTGAAGATAAAGATCACAATTTCAGATTATGAAACCTTTGAGGAGCGACTTCATTATGAGTTAGAGGCAGCAATCTCAAGAAGCAGGATTAGATCTTCAAGAACTTAATAGAAAATGACATGTGTTAGGGGCTGAACTGTGTCCCCTCCAGATTCATACGTTGAAGCCCTAACCCTCGGTACCTCAAAATGTGACACATTTGGATTTAGGGCCTATAAAAAAGGTGACTAAGTTAAAATTAGGCGTCTATGGTAGGTTGCAATCCAATCTGACTGTTTCCTTATTAGAAGGCAAGATTAAGAAACAGACACACACAGAGGGAAGACCATGTGAGACACAAGAAGACAGCGATCTTCAAGCCAAGGCGAGAGCTCACAGAGAATCCAACTCTGTCAGCACCTTGATTTCGGATGTCTGGGCTCCAGAGCTGTGTGAAAGTAAATTTGTGCTGGTTAAGCCACCCAGACTGTGGTATTTTATTATGGAAGCCCTAACGAACTAATACAATATGGGAAAAGCTAAAAAAATAAGAATGTTGCCCTGGCTAGTATGGCTCAGTTTGTTGTGCATCGTCCTAGGCACCAAAAGACTGCTGGTTCAATTTCTGGGCAGGGCACATGCCCATGTTGTGGGTCTGGTTCCTACAACTGATCAGTGTTTCCCTCTCACATTGATGTTCTCTCTCTCCCTCTTTCTCTGCCTCTAAAATCAATGAAAACATGTTTTAAAGAGTGTACTACAATAATAAAATATTTCTTTAAAAAGAATAAGAGTGTTAAAATGATAAAGAACATAAATAAGTAAAAACATAAGAATTAGGTATGCTATCTTAAAAGCATTTCTCAATGATAGAAAAAAAATCCATCTTAGTCCACTTTATAGTGCTAAGGGACCACTGCAATGGCTCACTCACCTTTACATATGGGCGTGTGAACTAAGACTCAGTCATTAGAACTGGTTTAATCTCTTCTCTAGATTTTTTTAAAAGTGACACAAAGAACGACCAGAAATGTTTTAAATTTCTTATGGGAAGTACAACAACTATAAGTTTAATTCTGCAAATCAAATGTCTATTGAATCAGTATTTTCTTTGGTCGCTTTGTGAATAAAATTGATTAGCTTTTAGGTTGAAAAATTATATTCCTGACATTTGGGGGCTAATAAAAAATTAATCTACACTCATTCATTGGCTCAATAAATATTTATTAGACCCCTATTATGTATTATTTAATTTACTGTGTTTAATGAAAGGTAACTTAATAATTTGTGGATTAGGGATTATTTGGTCTTTTCAAGCTTTCAAACATCAATAAATTAACTTATTTCATGAATTTCATTTAGTTAATTTTTGAATGAAGCAATGAAGTAATTTAATTCAACCATGAAATCCCAATGTTTTTATTCCAAGACACAGAAAGATCCTGAGGTGCCTTCTGAAGCGTCAGATTGATTAAGATTTGCTCAAGATAGTTTTAGCATCATTTATATCTTCTTTGCATTATTATTTGAAAACCAGGAGTCCCTGTGTAGGATATTCACAGATTCTCTTAAAGTATTTTGTGAAGGTTCTTTCTATTTGCCAATTTCACAATGAAAGACCTATGTAAATTAGCCATGATCTCTTGAAGGAGGCCTTCATTCAATGAAGTGCTTTTGACTAGCTGATTTTACATAGGTTGTTTATTCCTGTACTAGAAGCCTGTTGCACTGAGATTCGCACAATAGACCTTCCTTCCCCTGGCTGCTGGCACCGGTTTTCCTCCAGCACCGGGGACCTAGGCCTTTGGTCCAGCTGCCACAGAGAAGCCAAGCCTCTGCAGTCTTCAGTCTTCGCTCTGTGCCTGCATATACAAATTAACCACTATCTTTGTTGGGTTAATTTGCATAGTCGCTCTGATTGGCTGGTGGGTGTAGCGAAGTGACACCAATTTGCATGTTTCTCTTTTATTAGTGTAGATGGGCCTCCAGTTAATCTATGAACCCCTCTCCTCTCTGGTATTTCTTGCCCTGGACCTTCTCTTCTCTGTCATTTGCTGGTCAGCCTCTCAATTCTTTTGCCATGTCCTGTGTTTCTGGTCCCGTGTCTCAGACCTTATTTATCTTCTCTGTCATGGCCCTTCTTCACTCCCATCCTTTCCTGAGAAAAACTTACCTTTGGATTTCCTTTATGTAATAAATGTCAAATGCAGATTTCTAAATCCTATGGGAGAAGATTCTGATTCTGATGGTCAGAAGTTTGTATTTTTTTTCTTGACACATGACCTTATACAGGTAGTCCTATAGGGACCAGAATTTAGAAGCACCCTGCACTGAGCTTTATGCTATGCTCTCACCATATTGAAATGCTTAGTCAGTTTTTCTAACAAGGGGTCACACATTGTCATTTTGCTTTGGGCCCACAAGCTATGTAGCCAGTTCTGCATTAAGGAGGTTGCTCACTTCACTAGGAAAAAGAACAGTCAGGAGTCTTTATGATGTCATTGGAATGGGAGACTGGGAGGTTAGAGGAGGGAAGATGGGATCGCCTTTCAGCAGTGCTTTCTTTTCCCTGGGAATTTCATTAAAGCACAGGGCTAGGGTGAAGGGTGTGGTGGTAGTCTTCTTATAAATCAATCAAAGATTATGTTGATCATAGTCAATTTTGATCTACTCTTGGGGAATCCCTGCCATAATCTAGAAAGGGAGTCTATCTCTAAAATAGGTTGATTCTAAAAATCTTGCCATGAAATTTACATATCTCTTTCATATGAACAGGTAACCTAATGTAAAAGACAAGTTTATCACAGAAAAGCCATGAGCGAAAACTTAGAAGTGGCAGTAAGGTACCTTTAATTGATGATGCTATGGTAGTGGTTCAGAAAAGAACTCCTGGAAGAGGAAACTTGGAAGGAGAGAATAGTTGAAGAGATGCTAGGATGGTTTTCAGACAGAGCTTTGAGAAGAACATTGAGATTCATATGTGAGAAGGAAACAAAGGAAAACATATAAGATGATTGTAAACTGTCCTGGGAAAAAATTGTCTATGTTTATTGATAGAAACAGAGACTTGGTTGCAATTGCAAATACATGCCTTTTTGTTTGCTTTGTGTTCATTGTTTTGTTGGCTCTCAATAAATGTAAAATAATAATAAAAGTCCATTAGATAAACCATTTCAAACAGACTAGATCTCATCATAATTCATGGAATTTCAAACCATAGCATTTGAAAATCCTGTGCTGAAGTTCTTTCGATACACAGAATTGACCTCTCTTAAAGAGATTTTATTTCAAAACACGATTTTGAAAATGAGAGCTGAGTAAAATATTTATGTAAAATTAAGCTCTGCACAGGCGTATCATTTTGTCTCTTATTTGTGGAGAATCTTTGGGAACAGTGTGCATTTCTAGGACATTGTAAGTTTTGCTAATACTGGTAATTGCTATAATCAATCATGAAATTCAGACATTTTTCTGCAAACCTATTTCCATTGCGTCTTTTAACTTTGAGGGAGAAGTGATGGTATATTGAACTCAACAAATTTTAACATTGTGAATGGGGCATAAAGTGCTTACTTTAATACAAACTGCTGAAGTGAGCAAGAGAAGCACATTTTGTGTGTTTTCTTTGGAGTCTTAATTATTGCACTGAGCTTGGTATGGAGGACAGGAAATTCTGCAGCTGAGGAAACCCCTGTCCATACACAGCATCATGTGGAAGGAGTTGAAGCTCCATCAGAGAGCTTTACCATGATATGTGTTGTTCCTTTACTATACAACCTCAGGAACATACATATTTTTTCATTTTCTTAGATGGAAAGATTGTTCACCCTGTTGTGACTTATGTGTTTTTTAATGTTAATACTTGATTTTTAAAAGTCATAATTTTGCTTAATTTATAAATCTTATTTTTGCTATATAGTGCCAATACCTTTCTAAAAACCACTTTAGAAGTTTTTTGATTAATCTTTGGTCCTATTTAAAACCTAAACTTCTTTAAACATTTTAAATATACTTATATATATGCAGTTTATATAGTTACCTTAATTTCCAAGTCCTTCAATTATCATTCTAACATCAAAACTTACTTAATATAAATCTACTATATATAATACTAGAGGCCTGGTGCACAAAAATTTGTGAACTCAGGGGGTCCCTCAGCCCAGCCTGTGCCCTCTCCCAGTCTGGGACCCCTCGGGGGATGTCCACCTGCTGGCATGCCTGGCCAGCTTAGGTGATGGGCTGATGGCTGTTTTCAGGCTGGCCAAGCTCCCCAGTAAGGACCCTCACCCCATTGGGGTGTGGCCAGCCTGGGTGAGGGGCTGAGGGCCGTTTTCAGGCTGCTCACAGCCCCTTCAGGGTTTGGGTCCCTACTGGGGTGCCTGCCTGGAAGCAGGTATCTGGGATTTATTTAACTTCTATAATTGAAACTTTGTAGCCTTGAGTAGAGCTCAGGGCCCACAGGGCCCTGGCTTCCTCCATTGCCTGGGGCAACTCCAGCTCTGTGGCTGCCACCATCTTAGTTGAGTTAATTTGCATATTTGCTCTTGTTTGGCTGGTGGGCGTGGCTGGTGGGCGTGGCTAGTGGGTGTAACAGAATGAGGGTTAATTTGGATATTACTCTTTTATTAGATTGGGTGATAATGTATGTCACGCATATTGACTTAAATATAATGTTAAATGCGCCTAAATATTCAGTACTATTTACAAACTATTTTACTTTGTCAACTTAATAATCATGAGTCTAGCTCCAGCAGGGTTTAACATCACCTCATGCACCAAAAGATCACCAGTTCAATTCGAGGTCAGGGCACATACATGGGTTGCAGATTGATCCCTGATCAGGGCATGTACAAGAGGCAACAAATTTATGTTTCTTTTTCACATCGATGTTTGTCTCTCTCTCCTTTCCTCTCTCTAAAAGCAATTTAAAAAACATATCCTTGGGTGAAGATTAAAAAAATAATCATAATAATCATGATTCGAAATCAATTAGTCATTCCAATTATTAATTTAGACAATACAAACATTTCAAATACAAGGCACACACAATGTATGTAACTCAAAAATATGAATACTATAAACTGCATTTACTTAATCATCGTATACTTAGTTCTAAGCTAGCCTGGAGTTAAACATACTCACAAAGGAACCAATTACAGTATCTCACTTTAATTTCATTTTTCTCTTCAAGAATTTTTGGAAATACTGTTTCAAGGAAGTGGGATTTCCATTCAATGAGACTGAGTTGCACATAAATTAGAGAGACTGGCCTGAGTGTGACATGAAGAGCTACAGGCATCCAGAATAATTTTTTTCACCAATGGACTGCATTATTGAGCCTTTAAAAAATTCTATAACACAAAAATACCCATTTTAAGATTAAAAATTCAATGGCATTTAGTACATTCACAATGTTGTGCAGTCATCCCCTTTATTTATTTGTAAAATATTTCCATCACTCCAAAATAAAGCTCTGTACCCACTAAGCAGTTACTTCTCATTAATCACTACCCCCAACCCCAGGAAACCACCAGTCTACTTTTTAATTTTTATGGATTTACCTCTTCTAGATATATCGTATAAATGGAAAGATAAAATAAGTAAAACTTTTATATCTGGCTTCTTTCAACATAATATTTTTAAGGTTCATCCATATTATAGCATGTATCAACATACTTTTTATGGCTGAATAGTATTTCATTGTATGGATATACCACATTCATCCATTAACAGACATTTGGGATTGCTAACTTTTAAATATTATGAATAATGCCACTATGAACATGCCTGTGCATGCATTTGTATGTTTTCAGTTCTTTGGAATATATGCCTAGGTGTTGAATTGCTGAGTTATTTTAAGGTTCAGCTTTTTGAGGTACTGTTTTCCACAGTACCTGACCATTTTATATCCTCATTGACAATATATGAGGGTTTCAATTTCTGCACATCCTCACTGACACTTGTTTTTTTCCATTAAAAATATTATAGCCATTCTAGTGGGTGTGAGGTAGTTATCTCATTGTGGTTTTGATTTGCATTTCCCTAATGACTAATGATGTTTGATACTTCTTAATTAATGGATTATGCCAACAAAGGACTCTAAATGAATGTACGGTGCCTAGATCCCCTGAATTCTTGCTTATTTTTTCTAATTACTCTCAATTGTGTCCTCTGATTAGAACATTATATCACATGACATTACCTCCAAATCCCTATTTCATTCTTCCTCTTTGCTCCATAATCTTACTGGATTCAACCAATGTGTTAAATGTTTGTTTCTGCTCTGAATTCTTTTTATATTCTTTCTGTTTCACAGAGCTGCTACTTTAAACAGATATTTGGATGACATTCGTTAGATTCTGCATGTGTCTCCTTTCTGTTTATTGGCATGGTCAGTTTCTAAAGCCATTCTAATTATAATATTCTAAATATAATATTAATATAAGTATATTGGAAAGTAGGAAATTTTAGACTGTGAGACAAGTGTGTTTTGATAGAATGAGATTATAATACTTTAAGAATTAATAACCATTCATTTTAGAAATTTTCCTTTTTAATCATATGACCACAATTTAGACTCTTGTTCAAGCAATGACAATTTATCTAAATTGCGCTGGCGGTAAATGATGCCTGAAAGGAAATAGGCCCACCAGTGCCTGCCTTGTAAATGTCCTTTCTCAAACCCACCTTTAGGCCATGATCACATCTAATTAGGAGCATCCTGTGGGAGGAGAAATATTGATGAGAACAGGGAGCACAGCCAGTGGATGCAGAAGAAAATCTGGATAATAAATTAGGATTTATAATGTGATGGCCAAAAGATGGAGTGAGGTACAAATGGCTTACATGAGGGCAGATCAGAAACAAATTCAGAGGCCATTGAGTGTGTCCACTGAGTATGTCCTCAGCGGTATTTTTTATGCATGGCCAAGAGCTGTGCTGAAGTACACGGAGACTTATAAGACACCTAAACCTATAAAATGATCCATATCAAATGCCATAATCTGTTTCCATGAAAACGAGTTCCTATGGTAACTGTGACCCCAAATGAAAAACCGAAAAGCAGAATTGGTAGGGTAGAATATGCTCTTTTGCATCAAAATGTCAATATCTCTAGCTCTTGGACACTTGTATGGGACAATGGAAGATTCTAAATTGCCATTCAAATATAAAACAGCATTGTTTGTACTGTTCCTCTAATGAATTGTATATTAGAGACAGAAGAGAGGGGGAGGGGATCTCAGTTCATTCATGTCACAAGAAGGTTCTTGTGTAAACCCAAGGCCAGTCAGGGACTGGCAGTGGCCAGCAGTGGCCAGCAGTGACCAGCCCTTAGAAAACTAAGTAAAATCATCAGAAGAGTTGGCTTCTCTCTTCTCTACTGTTTTGTCAACTTCAGAACAACCACTGTCTTAAAAGAGTCCCGAGTGTACTTTGGAGGGACCCAGAATCCCCATCTCCCTTTGGCCTTAATGAGGGAGGTGCATGTGCTTGGCTTTGATGTACAGCTGTAGGTTTTCTAATGAGTAGGCAAGAGATCAGATTCCATTAGGACATCTCCTTTTAAGCCTTGATTATTCAGCAGTCCTGTTGAAATTAGCTGTTCATTTATCCATGAGCAGCTGCATGCAGGGTTGGACAATTTTGCTTGTTGTATCAAACGGAGTGGATCTGGCTAAAGCACTCCTGAATATTTATTGAAATCAATCATTTCTCTGTGCCAATTTTTTTTATTCTAAGCAGAAGCACAAGGTCTAAAACTACTCAAATTTCACCATAAAAAATGACCAAGAAATGTGGATTGTAAACCACAGCTCAGTTCTAATACGAAGCAAATTCTTTCTGTCCCTTATCCCTATTTCTCTTCCATGCGACATTAATGCCTACTTTGACACATCATGTCACAGCTGCGAAGCAGGGATAGTCCCTCCTGTTTGCCTGTTCTTATCAGCTCCCTGTAGGGCTGCCAGAAGAATCACATTTATGACTGTCAGACCCTGGCTGGAGGCTGGAACAATTAGAGATTAGGGGCCAGCTCTGTACACAATCTCGGGAAGGTGTGGAGGGACTAGATGAGGCTTTGCCAGAGGGTCAAAGAAGAAGGGATGAAGGATGACCCCGAGAAAGGGCAGAGATTTAATGGCAAGTTGAAAAATTGGCAGGGCTGGAAGGGATATTCATTCTCTCTCTCTCTCTCTCTCTCTCTCTCTCTCTCTCTCTCTCTCTCTCATGACATTCTCATCCATATAATTATTGTAATGCATCTGGTGGTTGGTGGGCCACCAGAAGTACAAGTGTTTCTTCCTCCTGAATACTTACTGATCAAGAAAAATAAACTTTGTTATGTATGTTTTGGTTTATAAGACTTCTGTATTATTGACTTAATAGTTCCACTGCCTACATCCCCCGCCCCCCTGCATTTGTCAGCTGCTTGAGTTATTTCACTACATTTGTCATAAGTGCAGTTTGTGATGCCCAAATATGGAAAGCTACTCAAGGACCTTCAAGCTCCTTAGAAAAACTGATTCCAAAGTTCTCTTTACTTTGAGATAAAGAGGTTTAAACAAAACTGTGGTCCCTTGGGAACTGGCTCTGCCATTTCTCCTCCAGCCCTTTCAATACTTTCCACACTTCTCACATCTTCAAAGAATTTCATGGCCATTAGATTGTTTACATTGTTAGTACATCTCTTTCAGAGTTTCCAGTGGTTTTTAAATGGTCCTCCACGTGTTTTCTGAACCTTACCTGCTTCTACATTGTTTTATGTTTGCTAGGAACCATTTGGGGGCATGTACCATGGAAGCTGATGACGCAGACAACAGGCATTTTACAATGCTCCGTTGTTCAGAAGCATGCTTTATAAATGATGTTGGCAAGTTCATTAAAATGCAGTGTTCATGTTGAGAAAGACGAATTTGACATCTTTGTTAAACAATAAGAAAATTAAGGAAAATGGATGGTTTATAGGCATTTAAAATGCGAAGACCAACTGTGAGATATTTAGCTTGAAGTCTGAACTCATCATCATTCTCTATATATATTTGTGTGCATTTGTGCCTATCTCCATATCTTTTGCTGTTTACTCTCCTTGGAATGTCTGTGCCTTTCTGTAGTAGATGTCCTTTTATTTTATTTTTTTAATTTATTTTTTAAACAATATATTCTTATTGATTTCAGAGAGTAAGGTAGAGGGAGAGAGAATTGATCAGCTGCGTTATGCATGCCCTACACTGGAGAATGGGGATTGAACCCACAACCTGGGCATGTGCCCTGACTGGGAACCAAACCATGATCTCCTGGTTCATAGGTCTACACTCAACCACTGAGCTATGCCAGCCTTTTAACAGTTCTCCATTTAGCACCTCCTGGATTAACTGTCACTCTAAATCCTCCCTGTGAGATGTGCAGTGAGTCCCAGGATATGCTAGACCCTTGCAGCTGATGGCTGCACACTTTTGCTTTTACTGATTGAGTTGTTTGATAACTGAAAAGAAAATGTTTGCTTCAGACTTGTTTGCACCAATTTTTATTGGAATAATGTAATTAAACCTTAAATGAATCAACAATTTATAAGTGCCAAAATAAAGGCATTACTATAAAAATCAAATCAAATGCTTAGAAAAGGGTGAAGATGGGCTGCTTAAGACAAATGCTATAGAATCAGGTGTGGGCAAGAGATTCACACAAAGCAAATGCAGTACTAAAAATCAAGAAGGATTCTCTACTCAGATTGCTTTACAATCCCCTCCACATTCTGGCTCCCATTTGAAGAAAAGCACTGGAAATTGTGTAGTTAATGCATTACGGGTGTCATTTTATGGCAAAGGAAACAAGGGAACTCCAAGTAGAAGGCTTATGCTTAAAAGAAAACCTTGACCCTACAATCAATTAACCTGGTGAACAAATTCCCTGTATATGTTACTGTTTAAATTAAGTGTGTAAGGCATCCATTATTTTTACATAATTTATCATTCTGATTAACTGCTCACCTATCTGAACCAACAGCCGATAAAGGGCTTTCGAGTGTACAGACCCTTTAAGCATACTTATTAGGTGCAGACACCTCTGGGAAGCTTTCTCTGACGCACCTCTCCAGTCTGGGTTAAGAATCCCTCATCCTGGCTCCTGGCTGTTTGTCCATCACAACATTTTATGGGACTATAACTGGTTACTTTGTTGTCTGTCTCTTCTATTGTCCTGTTATCTTGCAGAGGGCAGTGAACTCTATTAATATTGATATCCGTAGGGTCCTAAAATACTGCCCGGCCCCGGCATGGATGTATAAATGCTTGTTGAATCAATGTTGAAAGGCAGACTTCATTAAAATGTTGATAGAATAATTAAGACTAAAAATAGTACTAGGTATATTACTTTATGGAAAGACCGTGGAAAAACTTTCTTGGTATAGGGGTCGTTTCTCTGGTATTGAAGATGTGTTATGTAATGAGCTTCAAGAGAAACTAGCTGGGGGGGTCCCAGAGCAACTCCAATATATTTTGTTAGTTTACATTGTTTTGACAAATTCTCTAACTGCCAGATATTTCTGTCGATCTTTTCCATCCTCAAGAATGTTCCCTCCCCTATTCTGTGCTTTCCACATTCTGGTTCCAACGCAAATGAGCACACTGTGGAACAGGGCTCATTTCCTACATTGGCTGGGAAAGCCGCACAGCATCTGCATCCCTCCGTTTCAAATCCTGTTTATTCTTCTTCCTCTCTTCCCCAACCTCAAATGGCATATGCTTCCAGTCTGGGAATCTAAGGGAGTTCTCAAGGCCATGTATCCTGTTTCCTTTAATAGATTTCCAGCCTAACTGTTAGCTTCCTTTTTGTCCTTTACATTCTTTAATTCGCTGATCTTAAACTCTTTAATCAAATGTCTTGCTTTAATTTTCCCTTGCCCTGTAGCATTTGGCTTATGTCTAGCCACAAAAGTTCCATTTTGTATGCATTTTAAAAAGTGGCCCACAAGAGGAAATGTTTCATCCAAAGTGAACATTATAGTTTGAATTCTTTAGAGCTTAGAACCAAATAGTCTGCAGTAGGAATCAATCACAGAGCACAAACGACACAGGCACAGTTAGTTTCACAGAAAATTTTAAAATGAATGCAGTTAATAAAGCAGAAGTTTAATGTAGGTTTTGTCAGCATATAAATATGGAACTGGATCTGAGTCTTCTCATTTGCTGTAGATATGTCTTTTTTTCCTGGAGTCCCCTGAAAGAAATGCCAAATTAAAAACAAACAGTGAACCTAAGAAATAAAACTCTCTTTATTGCAAATGACATGATTATCTACATTAAAAATCCCAAAGGACTCTAAAATAAACTACTAGAAGTAGCACGAGAGTTTATCAAGTTCATAGGATACAAGATCTATATGGAAATCAATTGTTTTTCTAAATACTACAATAAATAACTGGGTATTAAAATCTTAAAATTTATCCTTTATAATAGCATCAAAACTATGAAATATGTAGGGATAACTGTAGCAAATCATTTGTAAGGTTTGAATAGACAGAAAGATATAGAATGCTATGGTTTAAAAGACTAAGTATTAAGATATCAGTTCTCCCCCAAATTACCTATAGGTTTAATACAATCTCAAAATCCTGACAATTCTTTTGAAAAAAAAATTGGCATATTGATTCTAAAATGTGTACTAGGTAAAGCAAAGGACTTAGCATAACCAAAACATTTTTGAAGAACTAAGTTGAATGATACACAGTGCCTGATTGTAAGACCCATAGTTATCCTTCTTATATGCAGTTTTGCTTTTTGTGGTTTCAGTTACCCTTGGTCCAAAAATTACAGAAATAAAAAATTCATAGTAGTGAGATGAAATCTCACAATATTCTGCTATGTCCCACCCAGGACTTGAATCATCCCTTTGTGCAGTGTTTTCATACTGTTCATGCTCCTCACATATTAGTCACAGTAACCATCTTGGTTATCAGATCTACTGTCACAGTATCAAAATACTTGTGTTCAAGTCACACTTATTTTACTTAAAGATGGCCTCAAAGCATCAGACTAATAATGCTGGCGACTCAGATAAGCTGAAGAGGAGACAACGTGCTTTCTTTAGTGAAAAGATATGTATATATAGGGAAACACATATAGAGAGAGTTTGTACTATCCAAGGTCTCAGGCAGTCATTGGGGGTCTGGGAATATAGTCTCTATATGGGGAACAACTGTATTATATAAAGCAAAACAAGTAATATTGTGTGGTGTTGATGAAAGGATAGATATATTTACACATGAAAAAGAATAAAAAGTCCAGAAGTAGACCCATACTTATTGCCAGAAATTCTTAGCATTCCTTGCCTTATAGATGCACCACTCCAATTTCTGCCTCTGTTGTCACATGGCCATATTCTTCTTGTGTATCTCTGTTTTTGTGTCTCTTCCCCTCTTCTTATGAGGACACCTCTTCTTATGATCATATTAGATTAAGGATCCACTCTACTCCAATATGACATCATCAATCAGTTACATGGGAAAGACTTTATTTCAAACAAGATTACATTCTGGGGATGAGGACTTCAACCTGTCCTTTTAGGGGAGCACAATTCAACTCATAGCATCATATAAAACAATGATCTCACTCCTAGGTATTTACCCAGGAGAAATGAACACATAGGTCCTTCTAAAGACCTGTATGAGATGTTTATAGCAACTTTATTCATAGTCACCCAAAACTAGAAAGAATCTAAACATTCAGCAACTGTAAATGGACACATGTGGTATATCTGTACAATGGAATACTTCTTGGCAATAAAATAACCAAACTACTTCTATGTCCTAGAACATGGATGAATCTCAAAGCATTATGTTAAGTGAAAAGGGCTATGCAGAAAAGAATAAAGAGCAAATAATACCATTTATTCAGCATTCTGGAAAAGTAAAAACTCTGGGTGAAAATCAGAGGAATAGTTGTAGGGACTAGAGGTGGAAGGAGAGTACTGATCAAAAGGAGCAACAGGCAACTTTTTCAGGTGATGGAAATATTCTCTATCTTAGTTGTGGTGGTGATTATACAGGTGTATACTTTTGTCAAAATTCATAGATCTATACATTAATTACAAAGAGTAAATTTTACCTCAATAAAATGGACTTCTATAAAAATTCTATGTACTGCAATTTGAAAATCAAAAATACTTAAAAAAAATGGGACCCAAAACTCTTTGAAATATCACTACAAGCAATTCATAGAGTTGATCCTTGAACAATGGGTGAGAGGAGGTAAGAGCTGCCAAAGCTTAGCAGTCCCTTGGTATCTGCACAAAGTTGTCCCAGGACCCTTCACAGATCACAAAATCCATGGATCACAAAGTTCCTTATATAAAACTAGAGCCTGGGTGAGGGGCTGATGGCCGTTTCAGGCTGCTCACAGCCCCTTCAGGGTTTGGGTCCCTACTGGGGTGCCTGGCCAGCCTGGGTAAGGGGCAGAGGGCTGTTTCAGGCTGCCCACAGCCCCTTCAGGGTTTGGGTCCCTACTGAAGTGCCTGACTGGAAGCAGGTGTCTGGGATTTATTTAACTTCTATAATTGAAATTTTGTTGCCTTGGTCCTCTGCTCGAAGCCTGGGTTGCCCCTGGAAATTCAAGGTCCCAGCCCAGCATGTATCTGGGGTTTACCTTTTATAATTGAAACTTTGTAGCCTTGAGTAGAGCTCAGGGCCCACAGGGCCCTGGCTTCCTCCATTGCCTGGGGCAACTCCAGCTCTGTGACCACTGCTGTCTTAGTTGAATTAATTTGAATATTTGTTCCTGATTGGTTGGCGGGGGTGACTTGTGGGTGTGGCTTCTGGGTGCAACGAAGCGAGGGTCAAATTGCATATTACTCTTTTATTAGATTAGATAGTGTCAAACAATGCATACAGTCAGCCTTCCATATCTGAGTACTCCCAACCATGGATAGAACAGTAATAGGTATTTATTGAAAAAAAATTCACATATAGGTAGATCCATAAAGTTCAAACCCATGTTGTTTGTTGTTGTTTGTTTACATATAAACTATTATTATAATTTGAGGAATTAAGATTTCTAGCAAAGATTGTTAGACATATTAAAGTTAATTGGAATTAGTAAATATCAGCATAGCTTCCCCCATCTGGAAATCAAGAAAGGAAATCTTTAAAGAGTCAGGTTCTGCCCTGACTGTTTGGGCTCAGGGGATAGAACGTCAGCCTGCGGACTCAGGGATCCCAGGTTCGATTCTGGTCAATAGCATGCACCTTGGTTGTGGGCACATACCCAGTGGGAGGCAGCTGATTGATGTCTCTCTCTCTCATTGATGTTTCTAACTCTCTATCCTTCTCCCTTCCTCTCTTTAAAAAATCAAGTATATATATATATATATATATATATATATATATATATATATATTTATTTTATTTTATTTTATTTTTTTTAAAGAGTCAGGTTCCATACTTTGGGGGAATGGCCTTCTGATAATTACAGGGAGTAGTCCTTAAGACGACCTGAGACTTAGAAAACCTAAATGGTGAGCAGCAATGAGACCCCCAGCCACTTAGATACTATTTCTTTGGCATCTACCTGAATGTTCCCTACTTCTTCTGTCTATTTTCCTGACAGAACTTCCCCAGACATGGCTGTGTTATACCTACCCTACCAGGACAACTTGTCTTGGTTTTCATCTGTCCTGGCTTTGGATTTAGCACTCTACTTTTATCTGAATTCAAATATAGCTAATTGTGTACAGGGTGGAGCAAAAGTAGGTTCACAGTTGTTCATATGGAAAACAATACAATAATCTAATATAATAAAAGAGTAATATGCAAATTGACCATTACCTGAGCCACCTAAGCCACGCCCACCAGCCAAGCCATGCCTACCAGCCAACCAGAGCAACTGTATGCAAATTAGCCCAGCCAAGATGGAGGCTGGCAGCCATGGAGCTAGAGCAAACCAGAGGCTTCTGTTGCAACTGCCTGCCTAGGCTGGCTGAGCCTCTGCTCACAGCCAGGCCCACCAGCCAATCAGAGCACTGTATACAAATTAACCCAGCCAAGATGGAGGCTGGCAGGACGGCTCTGCACTGGGAACCTCCTCGGCCGGCATAGCTGTGCCAGGTGTGTCA
The DNA here is from genome assembly GCA_004026665.1 of Murina feae. Taxonomy (NCBI): domain Eukaryota; kingdom Metazoa; phylum Chordata; class Mammalia; order Chiroptera; family Vespertilionidae; genus Murina; species Murina feae. The sequence continues at coordinate 9,691 of PVJC01024424.1, read as the reverse complement.
GCTCAGTGAGGGGGGGGTCCGGCCTGGGGCCTCCTCGGGGCATCCAAGAGCGCCCGTCTCGGGTCCACTGCCTGGCTCTGCCCCCTGGGGGCCTCTGCGGGGCATGCGGGAGCAGTTGTCCTGGGTCTGCTGCCTGGCTTTGCCCCCCAGGGGCTCCTTGGGGCGACCTGGAGTGCTCATCCTGGGTCAGCTGCCTGGCTCTGCCCCGGAGGCCTCCTTGGGGGCGTGCAGGAGCACCCGTCCTGGGTCCGCTGCCTGGCTCCGCCTGCTGGGGGCCTCCGCAGGGTGTGTGGGAGCATCTGCTGCACAGTGCGGAGAATCCGAAGCCAGTCCAATGCCTGGCTCCACCCCGGGTGTGTTTGCTCAGCAGCAGGGCCCCACCGAGGGATCCTGCACCAGTGTCCACCCCTGGCTCGCCACCCAGCTTTGCGCCAGGTGTGTCCCCTCAGCGGTGGGGGCCCACCAGACGTGTGCGATCGTGGGCCCTCTGGTGGGAAACGTCCAGGCCTGCACTCACCAGCCCTCCCACCCCCCAGTGCACAAACCCTGAAGGGGCTGTGGGCAGCCTAAAAATGGCCCTCAGCCCCTCACCCAGGCTGGCCAGGCATGCCAGCAGGTGGACATCCCGCCCCCCCCAGGTGTCCCAGACTGCAAGAGGGCACAGGCCGGGCTGAGGCAGCCCCACCCCCCGAGTGCACAAATTTTTGTGCACCGGGCCCCTAGTTAAGAAATAATCATACAAGAATAAACTATTTAGGGTACCCTCAACTGTAAACCTGTTTTTGCCCCACCATGTGCTTCCGTGTTTCAATTTGAAGAAGCTGTCCGTGGTGCAATTATGATATATCAAGCTTCAAATGACAGAACATGCAATGTTATGTTAAATCATGTTAATGTATATCTTTTATGTAGACTATGTCTCTTGCAATGGATCGAGTCCTTCTTGAGCAAGACCAAGGCGCTCTCTCTCACTTCCTTTTTCAAGTGTAAAAGACATATATCTTCTTTGAAGAAAGGGCCCCAGCCTTTAGATGCAACCCACTTCTCTTTGCAGATACTCTTATCTTAATACACAACAAGCGCTTATGAGGAGCACAACAAGAATCACACACATGAAACAGGAAGGTTTGTTTCCTGGATCTTTAATTCACAGTAAAAGCCAGGGCATGACCTTTAAAAAAGACATCTTAAAATATCCAATGTCTTTCTCCCTGCTAACTTCCTTTTCCTTCTCAGCCTTTTTATTTCCTCTTCTGCCTCCCGCCCCCCTCTTAACCCCAGTCAGTTCTTCCTCTCTGCCTTCCTTCCTCTGTCTTTTTTCTCTTATAGCTCCCCCTCCCCTTCCTTCTCTTCCTTCTCTTGCTTTCATCTGCTCACCTGCTTATCTTATTTTACTTTATTTTTCCAACTCCTCATTCTCTTTAACTGACAATTATAAGGGACTCACATGGATCTTTCATTATTGCTGCTTTCATTTAATAAAGTTTTGTGTTCCTCAATAAGCCTAGGAGAAAATCTGCCAAAAACTTGCTAACAGTACACTCACTGGATCTGTGCACTGTTTTATTATATCAGACTGATCTAGGCAAGGAACAAGGCCCTGTAGCATCTTCTTGGTGTGATTTCAGCACATGCATATTCACATTTCCTACCTCAATAGTAGTCCCCACTGCTTACTCTGTGTCATCAGGAAAGCACTGGGAATTGTGGAAATCTCAGTTAAGACAATGCCTCTTGTCTTTTCATTTGCTTTAATATTTTTTGAAACATAAGGTTCCAATCACTCCATAGAACTGCTTATCAGATTATTTTTCTATATATAAAACTGAGTCTTAAGAACAGTTATTGCAGTAAATGTGCAATATACCCTAAGTTCAGCTTTATTAAAAATCCCAATAAAGACACCCAGTTCTGCTTCCCACAAGGAGATCAGAATCACTTTTGAAAATATCATCTTTAAGAACCTTTATAAAGCACATCCAGGAAATATCTAACATCTTTTAGAAAGACTTAAAATAACTGTTATAAAAATGTTTGAAGAAATAAACTATTAAGCTAAGGTTTGGGGAGTAATTATTTCATATAATTGGGAAGTAATATTTTAAATAATTAAAATAACTTTATCATACTAATGCTCCTCTCATTGTGCTGAACACTGAGAAAATGAAAGCACTAATTCTTGCCTGCCTTCAAGATTTGCAAGGTAATTAGGGGGAAAAGATCTGTACAAAATATTATAATACACAACAGATAGCAAGTTTGTTAGCTTCTTGAGCATGGACACTGTGCTTCTTATTTAACTTCTTCGCCTCCCAAATCTAGCTCATTCCATTGCACACAGAGGTACTTGAAAGTGTCTTACAAAAACTAAGTGTTATAAAAGTAAAATAAAGGAAGCAATCAATCTAGATTACAAAAGTTAGGGAAAGCCTGCTTAGCACTTAAGCTGAAATTCAATATATTGGTAGAATTTGAATCTGTTTAAGAAGAAAGAGGAACAGCATTCCTGCCAGAGGGAATGCCATGAACAGCATTCAGAGGTGGGAGCAAGTGTGTTCAGGTCAAAGTAAGGAAAATTGGCTGAAGCAGAGTGTTCACTTTATCCAGGTCTGGGTTTCACATTTAAAAGGCCAGTAAGGTTAATCATTACTTCTCTTGTAAAGGATCATTGCCATCAGCTTACAAAAAATCTAATAGGAATTAAACACAGAGCTCAACATGCCATTGATTTCTTCCACTTTAAAAACCAATCAGAACAATGAAACAGAACCTTCCTTCGCTCTATATTCTCCTTCATTTCCTGTTCTAGAAAAAGTTTCCTAGACCAGCTGCTTCCAGTACCTCTCCTTCTATTCTTTCTTGGAACTGTTCCAGCCAGGTTTCCATCCCTGCTGCTCGGTGAACATTCCAGTGGGTAAATCCAATATTCAACTCTCAGTTCCCATCTCACCGGACCTGTGAAAGACAGTAAGCCATTCTCTTCTCCTGGAAACAAAGGACCTACTTAGCCTCAAGGACCCATAATCTCTTGGTTTTCATTCTTTTACGGGCCGTTCATTCTCCGTCTACTTTTCTAGTTTTCACTTATTGCCCTGACTTCTCTGTTTAGATAACCCACGGCCCAGACCTCAGTCACTTATTTGGTGATATAGGCAGCCTCTGGCATTCAGTATCATATACCCGATGATGACTCCTAACTTTCTAGCTCCAACAGGACCTCTCCTCTTAACTCTAGACTCATCTCCAACCACTCACTTGATCCCTTCATTTGGATCATGAAGGGCACCTTAGACTCAGCATACCCAAAACTGAACTCCCGTTCTCTCTATAAGCAGTTCCTCTCATAGCCTCCTCCTTCTCAGAAAAAGAATCCATCCTTCCAGATTCTCAGACCCCAGACTTTGGAGCCATCTTTGACTCTTTTTCTCTCATTCCATATCTAATCCAGTTGCAAATCCTGTTGTTTACATCTAATTCAATTGGGGATCCTGTTGGTTCTACCTTCAAAATATCCACAATGTAATTGTTTCTTATCACTCTTGTTCAAAGCACCACACTCTCTCCTGGATCAGTGCAACAGCATTCTCAGTGTTCTTTCTGAGTCTACCTTTGTTCTCCTAGAATCTATTTTCAACCCAGTTACCAAATGATCCAGTTAAAATGTGCATCAGACCAGGTCTCTCCTCTGTCCCAAAGCTTCTGGTGGCTTCCCAGCTTGCTCAGAGTAAAAGCCAGACTCCCTACAGTAGCTTACAGGGCTTAAGTGATGTGTCCTGCCTTCCCTCCATGACTCTGACCCCATCGTCTATCATATTTCCTGCTCATGCTCCTGGCCACGCTCAACCCTTGCTGTGCCTTGAATTTGTCATGTGTGCTAGCCTTAAGACCTCTGCTCTTGTTATGCTAGCTGCTCAAAGAGCTTGCCCTCCAGACGCCTGTACAAGGAGCTGCCTCAGGTCCTTCAGGTGTTTGCTCAACGTCACTTTCTCAGAGAAACCTTGCCTTGCCACTCTATTTAAAATGGCGAATTCCCGCCATGCTTTCTATCCCTCTCCCAGCTTTGTTATTATTTTCCTATAGCATAGCAATAACGAAGGCTTTCTGAAAAACTGCGTTTCTGTTTTTCTTCTCTTTCTTTTCTTCCTTTCCTGTTTGATTCTAAAATATACATAATGGCAGGGCTTTTTTTCTGTATCGTTCACTGTTGTATTCTCGGGAACTAGAATCGTGCCTGGAACAAAGAATGTGCTCGAGAAACACTTGTTAAATAATAAGTAAATCCCAATTTTACTGATGAGAAAATGGCGTCTTAAGTAAGTTGAACAACTTAACAAGATTATTCAGCTCGTAAGCAGGAGATGTAGGACACTGACTCACATCAGTTGGACTGTGGACCTAATCATAATATTTGGCCCTCTGATTGGCAAAGCAACCATTCCTTATCTTACACCAGGCATGGTGCTGCTCTCTAAGGCATTTTTAATTATGTGATTTGATGACTGCTCCATAACATGAAAAATTTGATTTCCCCCATTATTAGTAGTCACAACTTGCTCATAAATAATTAAGAATTGTATTTGTCTTTCTTTGACTGAGCATAATAGTCTCTAGATCCACCCATGATGTCTCAAATGGTAAGATTTTATTCTTTTTTATGGCCAAGTAATATTCCATTATATACCTTTTTTACAGGTGGGGTACTGAAATGTAGAGGGGAACACTATGTAAAATAAATGACTGTCTAACCACTAAGTGGTACCTCTGAAACCAATATAAAATAAAATTAAAAGTAAAAAAAGCAAGAAAAAATATAGCAAAACAAAAGCAGCAGCATTTGATAAATATTTACTAGCACCATTTAGTTGTCCTATTCACACCTACGCAGCATCTTCATATTTACCTGGTGAACTCTTCCCTTGAAAATCTATAGCATTGCTCTGGCCCATGTTTTTCAGTGGTTAGAGCATCAGCCCATACAAGGAAGGGTCTCTGATTTGATTCCTGGTCAAGGGCATGTACCTGAGTTGCAAATTCACTCCCTGTCCCCGGTCAGGGGCCTGTGCAGAGAGGCAACTGGTCAATATATCTCTCTCACATTGATATTTCTCTCTTTCTCCTTCCTTTCTGCTCTCTGAAAAGCAATGGAAAAAATATCCTCAGGTGAGGATTAACCCCCCCCCCAAATAAATAAATAAAGAAGAAGAAATTTTATAGCATTATGCAAAGAAGAGCACTATTATCTATACTAATAAAAAGGTAATATGCTAATTAGACTGAATATCTTCCAGACAACCTTCCGGACTTCCTTCCGGACAAAGCCATGGTGGCAGGGCTGAGGCAGAGGCAGTTACAGGTTATCAGGCAGGTAGAGAGTAGTTAGGAGGATCAGGCTGACAGGGGAGAGCAGTTAAGGGGATCAGGCCAGCAGGCAGGTGAGCAGTTAGGAGCCAGCAGCCCTGAGGGTACCCCGATTGGAGAGGGTACAGACCAGGTTGAGGGACGCCCTCACCCCGAATGCACAAATTTTTGTGCACCAGGCCCCTAGTATTAACATAATTAAGATTACAGAGTTATATTAATAAATAAATATGATAAAAGAACACATTAATTCCAAAACCACATGTCACTTTATAGATTACTGAAGGTTTCATTTGAGAATTAATTTGTGTTTTGAGAAGGTGGAAAAATCAGAAATTTAATTAAATTTATTATCTAGAATTGTATAGTAGTTAAAAAATTTCATGAAAAAAGAACTATTCAGTCTTTCATAACTTGGCTTATCTATTTTCATACTAAATATAAAAAGAAAACAGCTAATTAGGCAATAATTATCTAGACATTTATTTTTATATTATTCTTAAATAATATTTAAGACCTAGCTCTTTCTGAGTCCTTACAACACTACTATTTCTGAAGATGTGTAAAGTTCTTTTTTCAAAATAATAATTCTTATCAGCAACTACAATTCATGAGAAAATAAATTATTCTATAAGAGTAAATTTCTGCAGCTTTTATAAATTTAGCTTTATAAATTTAGGTTGAATTAATTAGCATTGGCTCCTTAGAAAAACTATTTAGGGAGAAAGAAAATAATTTTAAAAATAAAAATGGTTATATTTGAAGTACATACAACATAGTAAAATGATTACTACAGCCAAGCTAATTAACATATCATTTGCTTACATAATTACCATTTTTTTGTGTGTAGTGAGAGTGCCTAAAATCTACTCTCTTAACAAGTTTCCAGTGACAAAACAGTATTGATAACTATAGTCATCATGCTATATATTAGATCTCCAGACTTATTCATTCCATATAACTATAACATCTCCCCATTTTCCCCACCTTTCTATCCCTGGTAACCACCATTCTACTCTCTGCTACTATGTATTCAAAATTTTTTATTTTTATTTTATTTATTTATTTTTTAAAATACATTTTATTGATTTTTTACAGAGAGGAAGGGAGAGGGATAAAGTCAGAAACATCGATGAGAGAGAAACATCGATCAGCTGCCTCCTGCACACTCCTTACTGGGGATGTGCCCGCAACCAAGGTGCATGTCCTTGACCGGAATCAAACCTGGGACCTTTCAGTCCACAGGTGACGCTCTATCCACTGAGCCAAACCGGTCAAGGCTCAACATTTTTTAGATTCTACTTATAAGTGAGGATCGTGCAATTCTTTTCTTTTTGTGTTTGGCTTATTTCACTTAGCATAATATCCTTCATCCGTGATATTGTAAATGGATGGATAATATCCCATTGCGAATACATAGCACAATTTCTTTACCCATTCATCTATTGACGGACACTAAGGTTGTTTCCATGTCTTAGATTTTGTGAATAACACTGAAATGAGGAGATAATATTGATATCTCCAGAAGTACTGATTTAATTTTTTGGGGGGTACATACCCAGAAGAAGGAATGTTGAATCAAATGGTAGTTTTATCTTTAAGGAAACCATTTCTGAAAGGAAGAAGTAATTTTGAATTTTAGTAAGAAAAGCCACTGCTCTGGATCTGAGGGAAGAAGCATTGTACAGTTGTACTGGATTAGCCTGGTGGACGTGGCCTGCTGGTGTGTGGATCATTTGGAAGGAAAGCAGCATTCATTCCAATGGATGTCCAATCAAGGAGGATTAAGTATCTGTAGTTCAGGCAGAACTTGATAAGGTGGAGAGGAAAATATAGATATGAGAGAAATGACAGAGCAAGTAACAGCTTGTTGTTGTTGTTTTTTAAAAAAATATATTTTATTGATTTTTTACAGAGAGGAAGGGAGAGGGATAGAGAGTTAGAAACATTGATGAGAGAGAAACATCGATCAGCTGCCTCCTGCACACCCCCCACTGGGGATGTGCCTGCAACCAAGGTACATGCCCTTGACCGGAATCGAACCTGGGACCCTTCAGTCCACAGGCCGATGCTCTGTCCACTGAGCCAAACCGGTCAGGGTGTAACAGCTTGTTTTGATCATGTAAGTGGATCTGGAGCATGAGAGAGGAAATTAAGATTATCTTAAAGTTGTGAGACTAAGATTATTAGGGGTCTTCTTGAAACGGGGTGTATGGATAAGTAGGGAAGTGAAGAGTGAAAAGAGAAGTTCTGCTTTCTGTTAGTCATGGTGATAAACTGTCTCGCTAATAAAAAAGATTAAAAATATCTCTAGCCAAGCTAAGAATTGCCATTAGCAAATCACTCTTAAAACCAATTTCCATAGTACTAGGTTCTTCTTCTTCTATGAGAAAATTTTAATTGTTGATACAATTTATTAAAAATTTATGAAACATTCCATTTTCCTATTTCATCCTGAGTCAGGTTTCAGAAGCTGTCTTTTTCTAGGACTTTCTCCATTTCATCTAAATTTTCAAACAAAATTGTTATTGTTCATAGTTTTTTTTCATATTCTCTTCTTAGCCTTTGAGTATCTATAGTTATGTCTGCATTTTTATTTCTAATATTGTTGTGCTTGTCCTACTCTGTGTGTCTGTCTCTATCTCTCATCATTTTGGATAAAAGTTTGCCAATTTTATCTTTAAAAAAAGATAATTTACATTACATTTTTGTATTTTTTCCTTCTTTTACCCTTTTAAGTAGTCTTTCATGTGCTGATGTAGATGATAGCAGATGGCTTAAGCAGTTGTTGTAGACAGAAATGATCTGGGGAAAGCAGGTGCGTGTCAAAGTACCCTTCCCTGCTATGTATCTCAGCTGTTGACTTGCAAAAGGGAGGTCATCTGAGCAAGCTGGAACTAGGACAAGGCAGGTTGTTTGAGCAAGGACAGTGGCTGTCTGTGAGGTGAATGAGGAGGATTATAAACATCTCCAGAAATTGCCTTTAGATTCCCCAGTAGATTCAGCCTTTTCTCATTCATTCTTTCCCCTTTTAAAGTACAAATTTTTATTCATATTAACATTATCTAGCTAAAACTAATATTAGGTAGACTTTTAATTCATGTTAAGATTGGGCAGAACAAATAGAAGAATGTTACCACTCAAGCCCAGTAATTTGGACTTCAATGTCTGTGTGATACAGTTCTCTAAGCAAAGTTAATAAGCAAACTTTCTCTGGTAAGATTTAACTTTAACTGCAGTTTGGACTTTACTTGGAAACTCAAAGTGGATTGAACAGGCCTCCTTTCTAGCCAAGCCTGGCCAGCAACAGAAACACTATCAGTACTATAACTTTTATACATATACTAGAGGCCCGATGCACAAAATTTGTGCAAGGGGCTCAGCCCTCGCAGCCCCAGCTTCATCCAGAAGGTTGTCTGGCTGCCTGGTCTAATTAGCATATTATGCTTTTATTATTATTACTAGTGGCCCAGTACATGAAATTTGTACATGGGGGCAGGGAGAGTTCTTCAGCCCAACCTGCACCTTCTCACAATCCAGGACCACTGGCTCCTAACCACTCAACTGCATGCCTGCCTGGATCACCCCTAACCACTCTGCCTGTCTGATGCCCCTAACTGTCCCCCTGCTGGCCCGATCACTTATAACCGCCTCTGCTTGCCTGCCTAATCACCCCTAACTTCTCTGCTTGCTGGTCTGGTCACCCCTAACTGCCCTAACCACCTCTGCTTGCCTGCCTAATCACCCCTAACTTCTCTGCCTGATGGTCTGGTCACCCCTAACTGCCTTCCCCTTCCAGCCTGATCACTCTAACTGCCTTGGTCCTACCACCATGGCTTTGTCTGGAAGGATGTCCGAAAGATGACTGGTCTAATTAACATATTACCCTTTTATTAGTATAGACTAGAGGCCTAGTGTATGAAATTCGTGCATGAGAGGGAGGTCCTTCAACCTGGCCTGCACCCTCTTCAATCTGGGACCCCTCAGGGAATGTCCAACTGCCAGTTTAGGCAGTCAGACATCCCACTCACAATCTAGGACTTATGGCTCCTAACTGCTCACCTGCCTGCCTAATCACCTCTTAACTGCACCCCCCACTGGCCTGATTGCCTTAACTGCCTTCCTTTGCCAGCCTGATCACTCCTAACTGCTCTCCCCTGCCAGCCTGATTGCCCCTAACCACTGATGCCTCAGCCCCCGCCACCATGGCTTTGTTTGGAAGGATATCCGGAAGATGTCTGGTCTAATTAGCATTTTACCCATTTATTAGTATAGACTAGGGCCTGGGAAGCCCACCAAGCAGCCCGCCGACCCCGCCGCCTCTTACCCGCTA
>PVJC01024423.1:0-25476 GCA_004026665.1 Murina feae | reverse complement strand
CCCAGGACGGCTGCTCCTGCACACCCTGCAGAGGCCCCGTGCTCCTGCATGCCCCGGGGAGGCCCCCAGGGGGTGGAGCCAGGCAGTGGACCCGGGACAGGCGCTCCTGGATACTCCTCGGAGGCTCCCGGGGGCGGAGCTAGGCAGCAGACCCAGGACAGCTGCTCCTGGACGCCCCGAGGAGGCCCCAGGCCAGACCCCCCCTGCCACTGAGCTGACACATCTGGCACAGCTATGCCAGCCAGCCATGGAGGCTCCCAGTGCAGAGCCGCCCTGCCAGCCTCCATCTTGGCTGGGTAAATTTGCATACAGCCGCTCTGATTGGCTGGTGGGCGTGGCTGTGAGCAGAGTCTCAGCCAGCCTAGGCAGGCAGTTGCAGCAGAAGCCTTTGGTTTGCTCTAGCTCCATGGCTGTTGGCCTCCATCTTGGCTGGGTTAATTTGCATATAGCCGCTCTGGTTGGCTGGTGGTAACGGTCAATTTGCATGTTTCTCTTTTATTATATTAGACTAGAGGCCCAGTGCATGAAATTCATGCACTCAGGGCGGTCCCTCAGCCAAGCCTGCACCCTGTTGCAGTCTGGGAGCCCTCGGGGGATGTCCAACTGACAGCTTAGGCCGACTCCCATTGGACATCTGGCAGTTGGACATCCTTAGTGCTGCCATGGAGGCGGGAGAGGCTCACGCCACTGCCATCGCGCTCGCCAGGCATGAGCCTGGCTCAGGGCCTCTGGCTGCACAGGGCTACCCCTGTGGGAGCACAGTGACCACCAGAGGGAAGCTCCTGCATTGAGTGTCTGGCCCCTGGTGGTCAGCGAGCGTCATAGTGACTGTTTGTTCCACCATTCGGTTTATTTGCATATTAGCCTTTCATTATATAGGATGGGTATATAAACAAAGAATGGGTTTTAAATTTTATTGGTGCATCATGATAAAATAAAAATCTGAGAAAAATCATTTTGTATTAAGAGACTGCTGGGTGCTAGAATTAATAGGTATCAATTTTTATTTGACCAGGAATTACTGTTAATTCTAAGGAGAAACTGGAAGCACAATGGGAGATGACAGTGAGTGGTTGAAACTGCCAGTTGATCAGAAATGTGAACACAAGGTGAGACTTTTCTGGAACTCAAATTTCAGTATATTGGCTTGTTTTTGTCTGCAGTTATACTGTGTAGTATATTTAAAACCTGCCCAATGATTACACAGTACAACTGAAAACAGCATACTTTTAGAGATTGGGTAGTTTCAGCAGGATGATTCATGTTTGAACTATCACATCTTTAATGCCATATTCCAAAGAAGTTATAATACTTTGAATACTTTGTATCCCATTGAAATACATTTATAATGGCCTGTTATGAATGTCAGATGACTTTAGTAGAATATCATAAATACTAAATATTTACAAGAAAAAGTTATTATCTAATTTTTTAAAAAAGTATCTGAATTTCCTTAATTCCTCTTTTGTTTCCACTCATGGGGTCTCTTGTTTAGATTACCTGGTTTTAGGGTAGTTATTTTTCCCTTCCCCTTAATTAACAAATAATAATAGTATTATTAAGTTTTGTTTTTCAAAATATGACGTTTCTTTTAGCTGTGGAAAGCAAGGTTAAATGGGTATGAAGAGTCCCTGAAGATCTTCCAGAAAATAAGAGATGAAAAGAGCCCAGAATGGTCCAAGTTTTTAGGATTGATCAAAAAATTTGTGACTGATTCCAATGCAGTGGTTCAGTTGAAAGGATTAGAAGCTGCACTTGTTTATGTTGAAAATGCCCATGTAGCAGGAAAGTAAGTAGTTTCTTTTCAACTACTCTGTTAAAAAATCCCGTCTGGTGCTGCCTGGATTAACCTATGTATATTTACGGATCACTGTTCTAAGTTGTTAGCACTTTTGGAATATATTCATTTTCTTTCAGAGTTCCTTGATGCTTTCGGGGCTTTTGGTGGTTTATGTTTTGTTTTCAGTCTATCTGTTCTCAGAAGTACATGAGATCTCTAAAGGGGAACAAATTAGAAATCAGATCTGAGTTTCTACGTTAAGTTTTGATGAACAAGTAATGTTTTCTCTTTTTGAGCTTTTCATATGGAAAATACTCTAAGAAGGAAAATCTTCAGTCACTTTCAGAAGAAACTGAGAGGTTGTTAGCAAAGGAATGATGAGAATTTCACTGAAAATATTTGGTCATTTCAAAAAAGTTTTTCTGAGATCCCATCTAGGTGATCTTAGAATAACATTTTCCTTCCTGTGACCATTAGGCATTTTTATCTCTTAGGAGAGGCAGTGTTAACTAAACGACTGCTGTGACTCTCAGCCTGTTTGACTTGAGCTACGAATGATAGATGTTTCTAGCGACTCCTCTCTCCCATACCTCTTAAACTTGATTTTTCTAACTGTAATCTTTATGTCATTGAAAAGAGCCCCCCAACACACACACACCCATACACCCACAAATGGGGGCCGTTGACTTAATTGCATAAGAAATCTATACTTGACATACTTCGAAGATTACACTAATAAAAACAGTCATAATTTGAGAGTTTTGTTAACATCACCAGGTTTTTCTTGTCATTAGTGAAGTCATTTCTTTTTTTAATTTTTCTTCTGATACCAGAAACTTTTTTGACAAATGCTACATGTAAATCCAGCCCACTCAATTCCTCCAATTTCCAATAGTACAAGTTTTATTTAATTTAGAAGAGACTCGAAGCAATAAAGTTACTGTAGTCTTACCAAGGAGTTGGGAGCAGCCTTTTATTACTAAAGGTGTATATCCATTCCTTCCGTGGAAAAATTCCCTTAAGAAGTGTTTAAAAATTTTTTTTTATTTTCACAAAATCGAGAACTTTGTAATCCTACTTTTATGTCTGTGTGTGTATAGAAAGATCTGGAAGTGGTGAATTTCAAGGGATTTTTGTTTTCTTATTTGAATTTTCTACATTTATAAACAATCTATGGTTCTGTGTTATTGTCTAGTATGAATGTCTTAAACCTTTTCACTTTACTCTTGTGTAATAGAACCTTGAGACCAAATGTTCAATCCTAGTTTTTTAATAATTTCAAACATAAATTTAGAGACTCATTTAAGCGTTTTAAAAATTAACTCTGTATTCCCACACACACATTGCCTATACATGACCTTTTCTAGCTCTTCCTACTAAAGGTGTGTTTTTGTGTGTGTGGTTGTTGTTTATAATCTATATTACAGAACTACAGGAGAAGTTGTGTCAGGTGTTGTAAGTAAAGTGTTCAACCAGCCCAAAGCCAAAGCCAAGGAGCTAGGTATCGAGATTTGTCTGATGTACATAGAGATTGAGAAAGGAGAGACCGTGCAAGAGGAGCTCCTAAAAGGCCTGGACAATAAGAACCCCAAGATTATAATGGCCTGTATAGAGACACTGAGGAAAGCCTTAAGGTAAGACCTTGCCTTTTTGCATTCGTTCTGTTAACTAGGGTGTCTCAGTTGAGTTTGGGTTCCTGGTTTAAACAAATAAAAACTGCTAGACTTGACTTGGCATGCCATACCAATCAGCAAAGTGACTTGGAAAAGCTGAACTCATTTGAGTGTGGCACTTTGTATTCAGTAATTTTAGCCTTCAAGTGTGTTGCGTAGTTATTTTATTTAACCTTCCTTCCTTCCTTCCTTCCTTCCTTCCTTCCTTCCTTCCTTCCTTCCTTCCTTCCTTCCTTCCTTCCTTCCTTCTTTTTTTCTTTCATAGTAGGGGACTTTATTTTTTTTGTGGGTTTGTTTTGTTTTGTTTTTAATCCTCACCTAAGGATATTTTTCCATTGATTTTAATGAGAGTGGAAGAGATAGGGAAAGACAGAGAGAAATATCAATGTTAGGGAAACACGTCTATTGGTTGCCTCCTGCAGGAGCCCTGACCAAGGCCTGGGCCAGGGAGGAGTCCGCAACCAAGGTACATACCCTTGACCAGAATTGAACTTGAGACCCTTTGGTCCTCAGACCGACGCTCTATCCACTGAGCCAAACCAGCTAGGGCTTAAATTCCTTTCTAATGAAGATGAACAGGGAATATTTCTGACCTGTACTTAGATAATGAATTGGCCTTTTTGTTGACAAGCACTCCTCAGGGTATTTAAGCAGCTCTTTCTCTGACATAAATTTGTATACTTTGAAGTGTTGGCTATCCACAGTTTGTTGGCTAAAGTAGACCTTTGTTTAGTTGCCTTTTTATAAAATAGAAGCAAATGCTATATGCCTTTAAACAGAAGTACAGCAATAGCCAATAGAAAATAACTTACTCTTGTGTAATAAGTTATTTTCAGCCTTAGAATTTGGCGGTGAAGTTTTTCATGAATAAGTGGTTGTAATTTGCTGTGAAAATTTAAATTAGACAAACCACTAGTTCTGATTTGGCAGTCCGTATCTGATTTCCTGTCCCCCAAACCAACCACATGAAATACTTTAGAACAGCAGTTGCCAACCAGTGGTCAGCGGACCAATGGTGATCTGCGAGGTCCAAAAAGTTGGCTACAGCTGTTTTAGAAAACAGCTCTACTGAAACCCTAAATTGTGACCTATGGAAATGAAGATCATCTGAACTCAACTCTCTTATGATTTTGTATATGACCTACTTCTTGGAGAAAATGCTTCCTTTGATGTTCATCTTACATAAAAAGTATCAAAATGTTTAAATTTTGTTAAAACTACAATTTATATCTTAAACTTACGTTGTCTTTCATTTGGTTCATAATATTCTTCTATAAAATTTGATTTTCACTTGTGAAATAAATGTTTCCTGATGTCTAGTCTATTACAGTATAGTAGGCATACATTTTTATGAAAATAAATAGTATGTTAGTTCTTATCTTAGAAATTTAGTGAATTGACTTGATTATCAAAACTGTGCTTGTAGCCCTAACCGGTTTGGCTCAATGGATAGAGCGTTGGCCTGCGGACTGAAAAGTCCCAGGTTCGATTCCAGTCAAGGGCATGTACCTTGGGTTGAGGGCACATCCCCAGTAGGAGGTGTGCAGGAGGCAGCTGATCGATGTTTCTCTCTCATTGATGTTTCTAACTCTCTATCCCTCTCCCTTTCTGTAAAAAATCATTAAAATATATATTTTTTAAAAAAACTGTGCTTGTATCAATAGATCTGTTCTGTCCTTATTATTGAATATCTAATAAAATATATATTATACTATAATCTACCTTTTAATTAGAAGTTTTTAATCTAGAATGCTGTAAACTCTGGTTACTTCATTTTAAGCTGACTAGGAGAATAAGCTGACTAGAAAAAGAACAAGTTAGACATATCTTCTTACATCTTTTTTATAGATGTTATTTAGTCCCATCCCTGTGTGGTTCTTTATTTGTCCTAAAGCATCTCAGAATCTATAAGTGGAACTAGGCAGTTCTCTCATACCTTCAAGAACCTTGAGACCAAATGTTCAATCCTAGATTCCAGAGCTTCCTTAAGCTTATCAGTTAGTGATAGTTTCAGGAGACCAAATATTGTTCTGTGGCCCCTAAATGGGCTTCTGGAACCCTTTTGTTTTTTCCTGTAGTAATGTGTTTAGTATCAAAATTAATTTTTTTAAGGTATTTTCCATGTAGACCTGCTCCAAATGTTTTTTTGTTTGTTTTGGCTTTGTTTTTTATTATATTTCAGAAGCAGGCAAGGATAGTAAAACAAATAAAAAAATCAGGTGAAACAGTGTAGATTCTTCAGGCACCATGTTGAGCATCCCTAAAAAAGAATGGTTTATTGTCATCATAGGCAATCTTGGAGATATCTAGTTTAGTTTCATGTAAGATATCTATATTTAAATTATTTACACAATCAGGTGTCTTGTTAAATACCACTTTCTAGAGGGAGTATTTTCATGGTCTCCTTTTTTAGCCTATTGGAATATGTCAGTAGCTATTACTGAAAAATTCTGTTGTATTTATGCATTTGAGATAAATCTCTACACATTAGATCATAGATGAGTAATATATATGGGTCTTACTAGAGAATTTCAGTGTTCCTTTATAACTAAATTCCTCTTGCTCCAGAATGTTATTCAGAAATGTTAACAGGGAATCAGAAAGCTAAATATGGCACTTGTGAACTTAAAACTATAATATGTGACAGATACATAAGGTTAAAATGTTACCTTTTTTTCTGGCTGCTCTGAAAAGCCATCTTTGCATCCATTGTTCCTGTGGCCGCCTTGCCCTTCACTGCAGCCACCTCCGCCTCACACCTTCTCTGCCACAGCTTTTCACCAGAGTCCTTTTTAAAAAATCCGCTGCAGATCACTGGCATGCCCCACCATGTCAGATGTGGCCATGGACGCCAGCTCTGACATTACCACCAAGGACTTAAAGGAGAAAGAAGTTGAGGAGCAGGCAGAGAGTGGAAGAGACACACCAGCTAATGGGAATGCTGTGAGGAAAATAAGGAGCAGGAGGTAGATGAAAAAGAGGAAGGAGGAGGTAAGAAAGAAAAGGAAGAGGAGGAGGAAGGTGATAGTGAAGAAGAAGATGGAGATGAAGTTGAGGAGACTGAGGCAGCTACTGACAAACGTGCAGCTGAAAATGAGGATGAGGATGTTGACACCAAGAAGCAGAAGACCATGCTCTTCGCCACCCAAAGAACCAAAACTTCCAAGGCCCTGCTTTTTTTCTTAAAAGTACTTTTAAAAGGAAAAAAATGTATTTTTTATTTACATTTAATATTTTTGTACATATTGTTAGGAGTTAGCCATTTTCAATGACCTCACAATCACCAAACCAGCCTTTGGAACATTCTCCATCCTATTTCTTTATTTGTGGAGTGATCATGTTCATTATGATCCCAAAGGAGAGAAAAAAACATTATAAAAAGCAAAAACAAAAAAATCTTACTTGGAGCAATTCAGTAACTTTCTTTATATGCACTTGGCTATACTATAAGTAGTTGGGTTTATATGAAATGGTTAAAGGGGTCCAAATTAAAGGTTTCTTTTTTGGCTAGGAAGTTTCTGTTTGTTTATTTGGTCTTTTTATGTGTGTGAAACAGTGTTGTACAACAATAAACTGAATTTTTTTTTGCTGGAAAAAATAATAAGTAAATAAGTAATTGTGTTACCTTTCTTAAAGAAGTCAGAATGCATCTATTTTTATTATGGAAAAAAGGTTTAAGTTGCCTGGAATTAGTGTGATAGCTTTAAAATCAGGAATGAAACCACGTACTGCCAGGATTAGTTATCGAGTTGAGCAAACCACCTTAATTGTAAGAACTATTAAAAAAAGTTTTTTGAAAGCAGATTTCACTCATCTAAATATTTATAAACATACTTGTTTATATTTTTATGCTTTTAAAATGTATATGCATGTATATTTAAGATATTACAAAAGTGTTGGTCCTTTAAGAACTTGAATTATTCCTACTCTAGTTATCTAGAAAGTTAGCTTTAAAATGGTGATATTGCCCTGGCCAGTATTGCTTAGTTAGTTGGGCATTGTCCCATGCACCAAAAGGTTTCTGGTTCTTGGTTGGATTCCTGGTCAGGGCACATGCCCAGGTTGCAGGCTCAATCCCGGGTAATGGGGTACGCAGGAGGCAGGCAATTAATGTTCTGCTTTCACATCGATGTTTCTCTTTTATTTTGGACCCAAGACATTAAATAGTGTTCTTGGAATAATGACATACAAACATAGATGTAGTTATGAATTCCCTTCTTTTCTGCCTTAAAACTCAACGTATGTCATTCTATAATATATATAGGTGTGAAACTATGTTTGTGTGAATGAAAGTTAACACTTTACCCAAGCAAGCATGTTGACAATTGTTTTTCCAATATTTTACTTCTAGTGAATTTGGTTCTAAAATCATCTTGCTTAAGCCAATTATCAAAGTGTTGCCAAAACTCTTCGAATCTCGAGACAAGGGTGTTCGTGATGAAGCCAAACTAATTGCTGTGGAGATTTACAGATGGATTCGGGATGTTCTGAGACCCCCATTACAAAATATAAACTCTGTCCAGGTGAGACACAAAGTTTTTGCATAAGGTTAATATATGAAATTATTTCCTTCTTATTGTTGATATTCTATCCTTACAAATAATTATTTGAATCAGTTGGTTCTGAGCATGGCCAACTTGTCTCTATTGTTACTTTGTCCTCTCTAGTTAAATACCATGCATTTGGTGATTCCTGTATCTTAGTCTTGAATCTGTAGCAGTTTAAAAGATCCCTTTATAATGCTATTGGTAGCAGGATTTAATATCTGTTTGGACAAAATTAATTTCTTTTTTTGTTTTAATTGATTATAGACTTTATCTGATACAAATATATCTGAATTCATGAACTAATAAGAGTGTCCAAAAAAATGGATTTTCTTTTTTCTGTATGCTTAGCTGTACATCTTCAGTGTCGTAAATATAAGTCAGTTTGTCTTATGCTACAAAATGTATACAATTTAAATTTATCTTGTCCCTTTAGAGCCATATAAATAAGAAATTAAGTTCTTATATAAATAAATATAAATGTTAAATATATTATCTAATGGTAGAGATGTAGATAATGTTTTTAAAATATTTTATTATATTTATAGTTGAAAGAACTAGAAGAAGAATGGGTTAAACTGCCAACAGGTGCTCCTAAACCAACTCGGTTTCTGCGTTCCCAGCAAGAATTACAGGCAAAATTGGAACAGCAACAGTCTGCTGGTGGAGATGCTGAGGGAGGTAAGTCCATTTTAAACACCTGTCTCTATAAAAATTGGCGAGAACAAGCCCTACCATAAGAACCTATGTTCACTAGGCATATTTTGTAGGACTGCCATTTAATAAAATATGAGTTGCATATAGTACTAATAATTCTGTATCAAGATTTCATCAGAGATGTGAAAGGATTGATAACAGAAATAAAATCATTCCATCCATTTTTGTTGTTTTTCTCCTGGAAGGTGGTGATGATGGTGATGAGGTGCCACAGATAGATGCTTATGAGCTTTTGGAAGCAGTAGAAATTCTTTCCAAACTTCCCAAAGACTTTTATGACAAAATTGTAAGTAATGGTAAACTTCTTTCATTTATTTCGTTTTAAGTAATTACTCTAGTATGATTAGAAATGCTCTGCTGAGCCATTTCCTCGTGTACCCTTCCACCCTATATCTTCTCTAATAGAGTGAATTAGTTGCTCCTTCTTTGTTCCCATAGACTTTGTGTATATACTTACTTTTGCACTTTTTTTTACATTTTGCCAAAAACTAGAACATTTTGTTGATGTCTGCCTTTTCCTCATTGTCTCTCTGGTTTTACCTTTAAATATCTCTCAAATTCATCTTCATATCTTATCCCACTGTCTACTAGTTATTGTAGGGTTTCTTGACCTCAGCACGGGTGACATTTTTCCCCCGGATAATGCTTTGGGGGATTCTCCTGTGCTTTGTAGGCTGTTTAGCAGCATCTCAGGCCTTCATCCACTAGATATCAGTAATACCAATCTCTTAAGTTCTAATATAAAAAATGTCTCCAGCCTTTGCTAAATGTATTCCAAAAGACAAAAGTATCCCCAATTGAGAAACAGTCTTATGCCAACCACCATCATATCTTGCCTAATGTGCTGTAGTACTACAGTTGTCTTCCTCCTCCTCCTCCTCCTCCTCCTCCTCCTCCTCTTTCTCTTCTCCTGCTCCTCCTCCTCCTTCTTCTTCTTCTTCTTTTTCTTCTTTTTTTGTTAATCCTCACCTGAGGGTATTTTTCCACTTATTTTTAGGGAGAGGGAAAGAGTGAGGGCAAGACAAGAGAGAGACATCAATAAAAGAGAAACACATCAATGGTTGCCTCCTACGTGAGCCCTGATCAGGGCCCGAACTGAGGAGAAACCAGCAACCAAAGTACACGCCCTTGAACAGAATCAAACCTGGGACCTTTGGTCCACAGGCCTACGCTCTATCCACTGAGCCAAACCAGCTAGGGCTACAGTTGTCTTTTTAGAAGACACCCTGCCTTTCCTCTTGCCTTCTCCTTCCCATCAGCTATCAAATGTAGTTAGAGGTGTCAGTTACCAAAATGCAAATCTTCTCATATCATTGCCTCAATAAAACTCTTTAATGGCTTCCATGAGTTTTAAGATGATGTCTGAGATCATCCTGTGGCCCTTAATCCTACCAGACCGCTGTACCGATTTTTCGGTAATTTCTGAATCTGCCGCTATTCCACTTTGCCTAGGTACTTTGCCTAGTATGTGAAAAAAATGCATCACAAACTAAAAATAGCCAACCAGTCGTGGTCAAACCTGACGGTTAGCCATTGCAAATGTCTGCCCCCATGTGTTTGAATTGACTTTGTGTGGTTTAAGGGGCAGTTAGGTTCAGGGCCTCAGGTTTGGTAGGGTTAAGGTCATTTCTGGTACCTTTGAGGCCTCTGCTTACCTTCCAGTCACATCGTTAATTGCTCTCCACACTCCAGTCATGTGAAACTTCTCCTAGTATCAAATGTACTACACTTATTTTTTTTGTGTTTTTTTTTTCTTGTAAATTTTAGGACGTAACATTGCTGTTCTTTCTGCTTATTCATTTTTCTCTCTCCATTCACCTCATAATGCCTCTTTATCCTCTGAATCTCACCTTCAGCATCACTTTTTAGGAGAGATCCTATTTGTCAGCCTAAACTAGATTAAAACCTTGCTGGGTTACCAAAGCCTTGTAGTTATTTACTAAAGAGCTTCCTATCTCTGCTAGCAGCTCCTTTCATATCCTATAAACTTCTGATTAACACCTAAATATTTAATAAATTGAAATGAACGGTAATATCCTCTAGGGAGGCTAGTTTATCATCTTTCTGTCCTCATTTCCTTCAAATAGTGCATATTCAAATCACTGATGATTCCTTGATCTCTAGTGGAGCATATTCTCCTTTATGGCCATAAAACAAGAGCGTTAACATTTTACTCCCAACCTAGAAAACTAATCTTCAAGATTAGAACAGTTTTGGTTGTTGGTTATGTGATTGTTCTTTTCTGATCTTTTTAATGTTGTCAGTATGGAAATTCCTTTCTCCTGTAGTTGCACCACCGTCAGGAACTTTGGAGATGCTTTTTATCAATGTTGTCTGTTTGATACCTGCTCACTAACATGTACTTAGAAAACAAGAAGGAAAGGCCTGTGGCATCTTATTCTGTTTACTTACTTTAGAACTTAGGAATATGAAATATGAAAATACTTTATATATGAACACAATTTTATATATGTGAACAAAACATTCTGATTAGCTGTACAGGTTTGCAATTTTGTTTTTTAACCAACTTTAGAAAAGTCTCTGATAACAATATTTATCTTTGAAATAGTAGCATGAAAGAAATAGACTTTTATTTTGCTTACGTATTTTCTATTCTACAAATGATTCATATTGTGTCTTGCAGGAGGCAAAAAAATGGCAAGAGAGAAAAGAAGCCCTGGAGGCTGTAGAAGTACTAGTGAAAAACCCCAAATTGGAAGCAGGCGATTATGCAGATTTAGTAAAAGCTTTGAAGAAGGTAAATGTGAGGAGTTTCAACATTGATATCCCAACAACAGTCCAGGCCATTGTATTTTCCTTTTTATCACAAAACATTGCTATTTAAGGAACACTATTGATGGTTTTTAAATTCTAAGCATTCATTTTTAAAAGATTTATTAAAATTATTGTTCTAGGTTAGTTTGGAGGGAATGGTTTTCAATCTTTGTTTATTATCACTTTAAGTATGCTATTTAATAACATGTACACCTCAAGAAAGAGAGGGTCTTGCTGTCTAGACCCAAGTATTCCAGTTTTATAATTCTGTAGAATGAGCTATTTATTTTGCTCCATTTAATAGGACATATATTACATATGAAGAATTTTTTTCTTAGATAGTTGGTGGATGATGACACACTATATTATATCAGCATGTAAGGCAAAGGATAATGGTCAGTTATAAAGCAGGCAAGTACTAAATAAGAAAAAAATATCTTTAGGAAATAATTCCTTTGATATTGCTTAGGTCTAACCAAGTTGATTGCTCCTGGTGGATATTTTTGTATCTCCTGGCTTTTCATGAAATCTGAAAGTATAGATCAAACACCGTGGGTGTGGTTACAGAATGTAAGAACAAACTGAAGGTTTCGTCTTGAATTCAGCAAGATTGAAAGCTTGGCTTGTTTTCCTCAGCCTGAAATTACAGAGAATTAAACTGGTGGGGTGAGGAGGTTAATCTTTAATTACATTAATTTAAGTACAGTAATTCTCATTATTCCCATAGTTATGTTCTATAAAATTACCACAAACGCTGAATTAGCAAATATTGAACCATTATTTCTCAGGGAAATACAGGGTTAGGATCCTAAAACCCTTTGATCATAACATTCTTATCAACTGACATATAAAACAATACGTAACTGTGTTTTATCCTTGTAGAAGACATTTAATATATATTATTAATTCATTAACATTAAACTCACAGCCAACAGCCTTATAACTCATGCCTGAACAAAGCTTATCTAACACAAAATTTCTGTGTAAGGTACATCATGGCCTTTTTGTGCTTAGGAACACTGACCAGAACTTCAGCACTGCGCTTGAGGGTCATTTTAAATAATGAAAAAACATTTTTTAAAAGCACCAAAATGCACACAAAAAACCCCCAAAATATGACACTACATAGATCACAAAAAAGATGCTTGTTTACTGTATGAAAGAAGAAAGCAGTGTTGCTTTGTTCAGTCTCAGCTGAGAATGTACACATCAGGTAGCTCAGATTTTTCGTCACTCTGTGCTTATCTGAATGACCAGGAAAGTGCTGCGGGTAAGAAAGCAAGAGCTCCGGTGTCAAAACAGACCCAGGTTTGAACCACCACTTGCTAGCTCTGTAACATTGAGCACGTTAATGTCTACTTAATTTTTGAGATCTAAAAAATTGAGATAATAGTACCTGCTTTATAGGGTTTGGATGAGTATTAAATGAAATAAGATTATAGCACCTATAAAATTGTCATCTAGTTCACCCTTAATAAATGTTAGTTTCTTTATGATCCTAACTTCCCAGCACTTAGGGACTACATATAGGTGCCAATTAGAACTTCCTTGCGTGTTATACATTACTGATTGGTTAATTTGGGGAATTTGGAATGAAGCATTCTGCTTACAGAATACCACATCTTAGGGATTATGAAATCCAGAGTAGCCTAGCCAGTGTGGCTCAGTAATTGAACACCTACCCATTAACCAAGAAATCACTGGTGTGATTCCCTGTCAGAGCACATGCCCAGGTTGCAGGCTTGATCCCCAGTGGGGGGCGTGCAGGAGGCAGCTGATTTGTGTTTCTATCTGTCCTTTTCCCTTCTCTCTCTAACATTAATAAACACCTATATTATAAAAGGCCAGTGGCCGTAATGACCAAACAACTGGTCATCAGGAGGTGCATTGATGGGTCTCATGGTGCAGCGGGTCTGGGTCCTGCCCTGCTGGTGGGGTCTGGGTCTTGCGTGCTTTTGTGCACTGGGCCTCTAGTATCTATAAAAGCCTATGATGCAATGACATGCACTGACCACAAAAGGACAGATGCTCAATGCAGGAGCTGCCCCCTGGTGGTCATTGTGCTCCCACAGTGGGAGCGCCACTCAGCTGACCAACAGGCACCAGATGCTGGGCTCAGTGTTGGCAAGCACAACTGTGGCATCACAAGCCTCTCCTGCCTCCACAGCAGCGCTACTGAGCAGTGGTGGCAGCAGGGCCAGGATGAGCGGAAGTAGTGCAGCGCCTAGCTCAGGTTCCTCCTTGGCCACCTGCTTCTTCACACTACTACATGTCGGGACTGCCGGTTTGGAAGATGGAGCCAAAACCAGCAGCCCTACATCCCCTGAGGATTGCAAGATGGTGCAGGCCAGGCTGAGGGACCCCACTGGTGCATGAATCTATGCACCGAGCCTCTAGCTTTTAAAATAAAATAAAATGCATAGTGAAATGAAAGCATTACTTCTACTTGAGAAAACAAAAAAAAAACAAGGGTTTGGAGCACTTAAAAGCAGCTTTTTAATACCAACTGACTTGGGCAGTATACCAACGGTAAAATTTTAGCAGGAAGGAACCCAGGCATAGTCTTGCTAAAGTGACACAGACATAGCAACTACCTGTGAGTTTTGGTAAGTGCTAGGCTCTTGGGGTGTAATATAGGAGTGTGGTAATACAAAGAGTGCTGGAGGAAACTCTGCTAAGAAGCTCTAAATACAAACTAGATATCATTAGGTAACTAAACTGGTAACTGCGAAGCCAAAAAATCCCCCAGAGGAATGGTTGCAATGGTGTTTGTAATTTAGAGTCTGCATAGACTTCCTTATGGTACCTACAGCAGTTTCTACCTGTGCTCCTGGGGTATACATGTTGAATGCTGCTGCTCTGTGGGGTCTTCCAGAAAAACATTGTCTTAGCTTTCCCTGCTCCAAAGCAAAGTCAGCGGCTTCCAGCTTCTCTTCCATTAGCAGAGTCTCCTCTACAGTGTGCAACTCTGACAGCCCAGACTATCACTAATGAAGAGTTAGTGATTGGAAGTTGAGGTTTTTTATATATTTTTTTGATAAAACTTCAAGATAGAGTCTAAACATAATGAAGGGAAGCTCCCAAATTTGATACTGTTAAAGAAGAATCTCCCCGTTTGTAGGAAACATAATTGGCTATTAACATAGTAACTTTAAGAGTTCTTTTAACTCTAAAGAGAAAGTTTTCAGTTCTCTTCTACAGGGTTGTGACTGGTTGTTATTTTTTTTCTTTTTTTCCCTGTAGGTAGTTGGAAAGGACACCAATGTCATGTTGGTGGCTTTGGCAGCAAAATGTCTTACTGGCCTAGCCGTTGGGCTAAGGAAGAAATTTGGACAATATGCAGGACATGTAAGTAACATTTATTTTTAAGTACAAATCAACAATATTATCAAGAATGTCAGACTAGTTTGCTTTTTGCTTTAAAACAGCTCTTCAGTATAGATCTTTATATATTGGGTAATATAAATTTCTCACTAAGTTTTATTAATATTGAGCATAACTCCTCATAACATTTCAATGAAGATATCAGTTATAACTGAATTCATTAGCTTAATGTAAAATATCAGGCACTTGGCCTAAAATACTTAGTTGAGTTGATTTGCTTATTATTTATTAACTGGAGGCCTGGTGCACGAATTCATGCATCATTGGGGTCCCTCAGCCTGGCCTGCGGGATCGGCCCAAAACAGGCTCTCTGACATCCCCCGAGTAGTCCCAGATTGCGAGAGGGTGCAGGCCAGGCTGAGGGACCCCACCGTCAAGGAAGGAAGCAGGAGGTTGGCCAGCTGGGGAGAACCATGGGAGGACTCCAGGGTGCGTCCAGCCCATCTCACTCAGTCCCAATTGGCCAGACCCCAGCAACAAGCTAACCTACCAGTTGAAGCATCTGCCCCCTAGTGGTCAAGGCACATCATAGCAACTGGTCGACCAGTTGACTGACTGCCCCTGGTGGTTGGTACACGTCATAGCATGTGGTTGAGCAGCCTTAGCATATTATTAGCATATTATACTTTGGTTGAACGGATGAATGGACAATTAGCATATTAGACTTTTATTATATAGGATACCTTGCTCTGTTCTTACAACATTATATATAGTATAACATGATGAAATAAAACTTAGGATAACCAGGACAGAGCAAAAATGAGAGTAGGAAAGGCCATATAAAACCAGAAGTGAAATTAATATATAAAATGTATTTTATAGTGTTTTCCTATTTAAAAAATAATTTACTCAAACACCTGAGATATTTTATATAGGTTACACTGTTGATGATATATCAGTTTACTTTATTCTAAGAAATCTGACTGAAGACATTTGTTGAATATACTATTTTTTTGTATAAATTTGGAAACAATCACATTTGATAACAGCTTTAGTAAATTGAGATATTTTAACTGTGATACTGTCAATTGGCCTCTAAATCTGGTGTGAATTACTTACAATGCTCCAGCATCTGAAAATGGACTATTAGGAGACTCTTAAATTCATGTCGGGAATCAAATGATAAGTAAAACCTTCAGTTTAGGTTTTACTTGCTAGCCACTTATCATTTGATTCCCTAGATGAACTTGAGTCTTCTAATAATCCATAACCATGTGTCAGTTTTATATCATGAAGTTAATGTCTAACCTCTCATACTTATGGTATTTGGAGCTCATTTACTCATAGAATTAAAAATAATTTCAGAGAACTTAACTGAGAAAAATGATAGTACCAAATAAAAATAAATCATGACTAGCTTGTTACCAGGGAAATAAAAATAAGGTTCCAAAAAAGCCTTAGTCACATAAATCATATATTGAAATAAAATTATAATTAATATTTTTATAGTAATCAATGCATATTATATAATATCTGTGAATATGCTATCAATGTATTAATGAGTTTTTGTCATTTTTATGTTACTTATTAGACTATTTTATACTTATTTATTAGGGACCAGTATTCAAGCTAGAAAACAATTTTTAAAATACATTTCAATTTACTAAACTATAGTAATTATGGTGTGGCTCGGATTGAGCGTTGGCCTATAACCAGGAGGTCACGGTTCAATTCCTGATCAGGGCATATGCCACAACATTTTCATGACCCCAAAAAGAAACCCTGTGCCCATTATCTATCACTTGTCACTCTTCCCCATTCCTAGACCCTAATCTACTTTCTGTCTCTAAGGAATTGGCATTTTATATAAATTGTATCATACATATGTGATCCTTTGTTACTGGCTTCTTTAACATAATGTTTTCAAGGTTCATGTTATAATATGTATCAGTACATCATTCCTTTTTGTTGCCAGATAATATTCTAGCTGTTCATTTTTATAGGTTGTGCCAACCATTTTGGAGAAATTCAAAGAGAAGAAGCCTCAAGTAGTACAAGCCCTGCAGGAGGCAATTGATGCAATCTTCCTTACTGTAAGCTAATAACATGAGTTTATGCTTTTGTCTAAAGTAAGTTTTGTTAATGTGATATTTTGATTGTTCTTTGCAGTTGAGAAAAGCTCATTGACCACATTTTATTTCTAAAGACCACACTACAGAACATCAGTGAGGATGTTTTAGCAGTAATGGATAATAAAAATCCAACCATCAAGCAGCAGACATCACTTTTTATTGCAAGAAGCTTCCGCCACTGCACTGCTTCTACCCTGCCTAAGAGCTTGCTAAAGCCCTTTTGTGCTGGTCTACTTAAGGTATAGACTCTCTTTGAAATTGGGGGAATATTTTATATCTAGGGAAGATTTTTTTCCCCTACTAATTATGTACAGTGACTAGCTTTCAGACTGTTGATTATAGTCTTCTGAGGAGCTTTGGAAACTGAATCTAAATTCTTGTATTGTTATGATCGTATTCTTTAAATACAAGTTAGCTTTATAGTTCTACTAATTGGTAAACGTTTTGTTTTTTATTTGGCCCATTTACTGGCATTCAGCTGGATCTGGCCAAGCACAGGCATACAACTTGGATTATTTAAAGATTATTTGAATGTGAGGCACTTTAGATAGAGAGAGGAAGGAAAAGGAAGCACTCACATGCTGAATGGATTATCAGAGGTTTCCTTAAGCAAAAAGGAATTTGTGAAAGAGTAACTGTTAATTGGCAAAAGGAATGCAATATTTAGCTTAAGTGAATTGTAAAAGGCAAATTCTTTATCAAACAACCATTAGTCAACTATTAGACTTACAATCAGTAATACCTAAATTACCTTGTATTGAGATAATTTTGTTTACTTCCGGACTATAGCACATCAATGATTCTGCTCCTGAAGTCAGAGATGCTGCATTTGAAGCGTTGGGTACCGCTTTGAAGGTGGTTGGTGAGAAAGCAGTAAACCCATTCTTAGTTGATGTGGACAAACTTAAGCTTGACAAGGTAAGTTAGTAATAGATTATAATGAAATTGGACAATAGTGCATTTGTCTGTTCTCTTTTATTAAGACAAAACTGATACCAACTCATGAAATTTATTTCATCATCACTGGTGGTTCACACCTTGAGTTTGAAGGTATAGCTTTTAGAGATTTGAATTTTATCTCAGGTTGCAGTGATCATATTAGTAGAAACATCTTTCAAATTATAACAGAAATAAAGCTGAGTAACCATAACCTATAAAGGTGAAAAC
Organism: Murina feae; assembly: GCA_004026665.1. Taxonomy (NCBI): domain Eukaryota; kingdom Metazoa; phylum Chordata; class Mammalia; order Chiroptera; family Vespertilionidae; genus Murina; species Murina feae. Next base: position 7,364 of record PVJC01024423.1, on the reverse strand, counting down.
ACTGTTTTAAAATAAGTTTATTATAATATCTGGAAAATTACCTTTCTAAATATGAATGTCTATTTAAAATGTGGTTATTGTAATTCTAATTTGTATAGAAATATAAGAAAGTCTGGATACTTTATCTTTGTTGAAAAGGAAACTTTTCTCTCTAAATTCTCATAAAGTTGTGGTTTAGCCAGGTGATCTGTAAGGTCCGAAAGGTTGGCAACCTCTGGTTTAAGGAAACCTTTGGAGCAGCAGTCACCAATCAGTGGTCTGCAGACCACTGGTGGTCCATGAGGTCTGAAAGGCTAGTTTAAATGATCTATTAAGCAATAAAATAGTGTTTTAAAGTTGGGCTTAATGATGTTCATCTCAATTTCATTCTCCAGATCAAAGAATGTTCAGAAAAAGTGGAGCTGGTGCATGGTAAGAAAGCTGGATTGGCAGCTGAAAAGAAGGAATTCAAGCCTGTTCCTGGAAGGACTGCTTCTTCAGGAGCCGCAGGAGATAAGGACACAAAGGATATTTCAGTACCCAAACCCGGACCCTTAAAAAAGGCACCTGCTACTAAGGTTAATAGATGACTTGGAAAATGTAGTTTAAAAATTAGAATTTATATAAGATAAGGTCTGAATCTTACGTTAATAGTGGTCCTTCCAATATGATTTCATTTGAGAAATGAACTCATTACCACATTCAAAATATAGCAGAACATCTGTTTATGAAAACAGTGTGTTTCAACAATACATTTGGTTATTTAAAATTTTAATAGGGGTAAAAATGGTAATGGAAGTACAGGAGTGCATTTTAAGGGATCAGAAAGTATTATTAAGTAATGAAATATGGCAAGGCATTTAACATTAATAACATCACCTTTGTCATTTTGCTAAAAACGCTGCTGAGTTACATCACTGAGTCTCCATATCAGTCCAGATCTTGTTACCTTTGTACAGAAGAGGGGAAAGTGCATAAGTGGCTTTCCTTTAGCAAACACTTGTCTTGTGCACTCTCTTGAGCATCAAGTTATCTACTGCATATGCAGAAAGTTTGTCTTTTTCCACTCTGAACCCCAGTATGGATTAGAGGAAGAAAACTCACTTGTGAGCATCACTTGGTGAAGCATTTTACCTACATAATCTCATTTAATCATCATAACAACCCTTGAGATAAATGTTTTGTGACCCCTGTTTTTCCAGAAAAGGAAACAAGCTCAGCAAGGTTAAGTGTACTGCACTGACTCTTAAAATTTGTTCTGATTTTTTTGTTTGTTTTGTTAATCCTCACCTGAGAATATTTTCCCATTGATTTTTTTTTTTTTTTTTTGAGAGAGAGAGAGAAAAGAAGAAATGAGGAGAGACAGAGAGAGAAACATCAATTGGTTTCCTCCCACACACACCCTGACCAGGGCCAGGTATTGACTTGCAACCCAGATACATGCCCTTAACTGGAATCGAACCCAGAACCCTTCAGTCTATCCACTGAGCCAAACCAGCTAGTGCTCATTCTGATATTTTTATTGTTCACTTGTTTGTTTATTATGTCTCCCCACAGCATATTGTAAACTTAATGGATAGAGATCTTGTCACTGCTTGATTCTCCTATTAATAACAGGAACTCAGATGTATTTGTTGAATGACCAGAGTTAGAGAACTGGGACTTGAACCAGCTACAGAGTCTGTATACTTTTTCATATTATGCTTTAGCATTCTAGTTCAAGGTATTGGCAGCTATTTTCTCCTTTCTCACCATCTCCTGCCACTCGACAATGACTTGGGCACCTGAGTCCTTTTCTTTCTTTTTTCTTTTTTTAAATATATTTTATTGATTTTTTTACAGAGAGTTAGAAACATCAATGAGAGAGAAACATCGATCAGCTGCCTCCTGCACACCTCCTACCGGGGATGTGCCCACAACCAAGGTACATGCCCTTGACTAGAATTGAACCCGGGACCTTTCAGTCCACAGGCCAACACTCTATCCACTGAGCCAAACTGGTTAGGGCCTGAATCATTTACTTATCTCGCTGAACCCTTCCATGCTAGCTGGCTTTCTTTTATGGAGAATTCTTTAAAAAAAAATTGGGAGAGGTGGCAACCTGCTTCAGTTGCTCTGTTAAAAAAACAAGTAGGACAGTATCAGCCAGTAAGTCTACTGAGACATAAACATATATGTCTGTTAAAAAAAGAAAAGAAGTAGATTTATTAATCTAGGTACCTTTTGAAAGAAAGAGTGCAATTACAGGAAAGGATCCAAAAGATATACTCTAATCAAAGAGTATAGAATTTTCTTTTTTTAGAGTTAGAAAATAAATCTCTCATTATGGGTTATTATAAACCAACAAACCATACTGCTATTAATAAATCAGCAAATATTAGAGGTTCCCATTTAATTAAAAACCAGCATCTTATCTTAGTTTTGCTAATTATACCTCAAAAGCTAGACTGTATTCTAGATAACATCTATACTAATAAAAGCCTAGGTGATCCTCATGCCCTCGCATGCAACATCATCACAAGAGGGCCACCACAAGATGGCTGCACGCACAGTAGAGGTGGGGCCCGGTGGCCACTCCCCACAGTGAGGCCTGGAAGTCCCGTGACTCTACGCTGCATGGAGGAGGCTGGTCCCTGTGGAGGATGGGGGTCATGGCAGGGGAGGGCAGTTGTGGACAATCAGGTCGGCAGAGGAGGGCAGTTGGAGGCAATCAGGCTGGCAGGAGAACAGTTAGACATCAGTCAGGCCAGCAGGGGAGCAGTTAGGGGGCAATCAGGCTAGCAGGCAGAAGTGGTTCAGGGCAATCAGTTAGGCAGGTGAGCAGTTAGGAGCCAGCAGTCCCGGATTGTGAGAGGGATGTCTGACTGTGGAATTGGGCCTAAACTGGCAGTTGGAATCCCCAAAGGGGTCCCAGATTGGAGAAGGTGCAGGCCAGGCCACGGGACACCACATGCCTCCGTGCATGAATTTTGTGCACCGGACCTCTAGTTCATTTCAGAACAGGGATTGATGCTGAAGACTAGTTTTTTAAAAATACGTTTTTACTGTTTTTAGAGAGAAAGGGAGAGGGAGAGAGATAGAAACATCAATGATAAGAGAGAATCATTAATTGGCTGCCTCCTACACACCCCCTACTGGGGATTGAGCCTGCATTCCAGGCATGTGACCTTGACGGGAATCAAACCCCGGGACCTTTCAGTCCACAGGCTGATGCTCTATCCACTGAGCCAAACCAGCTAGAGCGATGTTGAAGACTAATTTGATCATCTGTCATTTTTATCTTTTCTTTTTAGCATGCTTAACAAATACCCATAATAAGTAGATGGAATGAACCGGTTTGGCTCAGTGGCTAGAGCATTGGCCTGCAGACTGCTATTTTCTCGTGATCTTTCAAAATAGGTGAAATAAGTTTAAATCAAGATATTTGGGGGTGGGGATAAAGAGGAAAGATCAACCAAAGGACTTGTATGCATGCATATAAACCTAACCAATGGACACAGACACCAGGGGGGTGAGGGCATGAGTGGGGGTATGAGGGGCAATGGGGGAATAAGGGGCACACATGTAATACTTTAATCAATAAACAAACAAACAAACAAAAACACAATTCAGTTATGGAAACAATTTTTAAAAATATATTTAAATAGAATATTCACAGAATTCAGTGGATACAGTACAAAGTATGACCAATTGAAGTTTATTCCAGAGTTCAAGAATGGTTCAATATTAATTTTAGAAAATTTGCTAAATTTATAGATGACAAGAAATCTAATTTCAGCCCTGGCTGGGTAGCTCAGTTGGTTAGAGCTTCATCCCGGTACACCAAGGCTATAGGTTTGATCCTTGGTCAGGGCACAAATAAGAGTCATCCAAGGAATGTATAAGTAAGTGGAATAACAAATCAATGTTTCTCTCTCTCTAAAATCAAGAAATATATTTTAGAAAAAAGAAAGCTAATTTTAGACACTTAAAACCAATATAATAAATTTTAACGTATCTTTTTGATGAAAACTCTTAACCACATAGAAATGGATGAATACTTTGACATAATTTTATATATATACTAGAGGCCCAGTGCACAAAAATTTGTGCACTCGAGGCGGGGGATCCCTCAGCCCGGCCTGTGCCCTCTCGCAGTCTGGGACCCTTCAGGGGATTTCAACCTATAGACATCCCTCTGGCAGCCCGGGAGCCCTTGGAGGATGTCCACTTGCCAGCTAGGAGCAGGCCTAAGCTGCAGTTGGACATCCTTAGCGCTGCTAAGGAGGCAGGAGAGGCTCCCACCACCACCGCTGTACTGGCAGCCGTCAGCCTGGCTTGTGGCTGAGCAGAGCGCCCTTGTGGGAGTGCACTGAACACCAGGGGGCAGCTTCTGCATTGAGCGTCTTCCCCTTGGTGGTCAGTGTGTGTCATAGTGACCAATCATTCCCAGTCATTCTGCTGTTAGGTTCAATATGCATATTACCCTTTTATTCTATAGGATCATACACACGTACATACATACAGGGTGTCTGGCAGAAATGTATACACACTTTAACACCTGATAGCTCACTTTTGAAAAAGAAGTATATTTTAATTAAACACTGCTTTTATAATTATTCAAAGTGTGTATATACGTTTTGGGGAGACACCACAAATACATACGCGCGTGCATGTACGCACTCAGCAGTAGACTTAGCAAACCAAAAGTCAGTATTGCCCTGGCCGGTTTGACTCAGTAGATAGAGCATTGGCCTGTGAACCGAAGGGTCCCAGGTTCGATTCTGGTCAAGGGCATATACTTCAGTTGCAGGTTCCTTTTTGGCCCGGGTGCATCCAGGAGGCAACCAGTCAATGTATCTCTCACACATTGATATTTCTCTTTGTCTTTCCCTCTCCCTAAAGGTCAATGGAAAAATATCCTCGCGAGAGGATTATAAATAAATAAACAAAATAAATTGTATAAAACAAAGCAAAACAACAACAAAAATCAATGACAGAAATAAAAAAAGAAACAAAAATCAGTGTTATGCTAAATGATGATAAATACTAGAAGTGTTCTTATTAAAATGGGAAATAAAACAATAAATCCCTGCTTGTACCATTGTTAAATAATGCTCTACAATTAGACAAAAGAATAAAGTAGGGGTGTTAATATGAAGAAGGAAAAGGCAAAATCAATCATTTTTTTAATTATGTGATCATATACTTGGAAAACCAAGCATGTCAACCGAAAAACTACTAAGACAATAAAAAGATTCTTTGAGATGGCCATCTTCAACATAACTAGGGCACTCATTCTGCTGTAACTGGGGTACCTTGTGTTGAGTAAATGATATGTTAAAAATTGTCCTTTACTATTGTAGGAAAGATTTAGAGGCATCAAATGTTAATTCTCAAATTAATCTGCAAATGCATGTAATTCCAGCCCATCATTTTTATTTCATTAGCTCATTCTGAGTTAGAGGTTCTTAAAATGAGGCCTACAGTTTCCCCCATGAATGGTCCTCAAAAGATCTGTCTGCCTTTAGAAACTGCTAAATTTTGTGGGCACCAAAAATATGTTTTTTTGTTATTGGTTGAGTTATCCCTCATTTTTAAAAATAAAAATTTATTGAGGTATAATTCATATACAACATATTAGTTTTATGTGTACAACATAATGATTTGATATTTTATATATTGTAAAATGATCACCATAATAAGTCACCATGCATAGTTACAGTGATCCCTCATTTCAAATTTCCAAGAAGTCTCTTACCCACAAAGTTTAAGAATCACTATTCTAAATCCTTAAATGGTTTTTAAAAAAATTTTTTTAATTGCATTTAGGCTGGCGGACCTCCTAAGAAGGGGAAACCAAGTGCACCAGGAGGTGCAGGGAGCACTGGACACAAGAGCAAAAAGGGACTGGAGATCAAAGAAATAGTGGAGCCTGAGCTCTCGGTCAGTATTATAAAACATGTCTCAGATTGATAAAACCATGAGTTCTTTCTTGCTGAATTCTACAACATATAGTTATTTGTTACTTTTTAGATTCTTGAAATTGCCTTAGACACCTTAGATAAACTCCCTTTGTGATACTAAAATAGCCTCGGATATGATAGCATACATACAGGAATGTTATTGTGTGTTTACATTCTTGCCATTTGTTTCCTTAAGCATTTTTTAACTTCATTGCATTTGTATCTTACAGATTGAAGTGTGTGAAGAAAAAGCTTCAGCTGTCCTTCCCACTACCTGTATACAACTTTTAGACAGCAGTAACTGGAAGGAAAGGCTGGCCTGTATGGAAGAGTTCCAAAAGGTAGGTGCATAGGGGTGTGTTGAGTGTGAAAACAACTATATTATACAGAACTGACAAAATTGAAAATGAAAGACTTGTCCTATTGCTGTGTTTTATAACCAGTGAATATGTTTCATGGTATTACTAAAGATAAGGCAGGGGTGAGGGTATTTGTTTTTTAGCTTTGCAGTGTTTATCTTTCAACATCTGCTTCCTGTGTTTTCTGTATAACTTAATACTTACCAAAAAAATTTGATTTATTCTGAATTATAAGGCTTAGATGAACTTTAATATTATGGTATTTGTTTTTTAATATCAGTAGGAAAACAGATCTCTCCACTGAAACCATCCCTAATCCATTTTTGTTTCCCCCTTTGTGGTCATGATTCTTGGAGGTACAGACGTTAATATTTGGTGTGAGAAGCTCCTCTCAAAAATCTGTGTTAGAAAGGAGCATGGTAGTCCATTTTGGCATGTACTCTGTGATTCTAATGAGGAGTGGTGTGGAGAAACTGGAACTTGAGGCAGGAAACTTGCCTTCAAGTCCAGCATCTGCTACATATCGCATTTAGACCTGAATTTGTGCATCTTTGAAACTTAACCATTTCTCACCTACCCGACTTTTCTGTTTTTAGGAAAATCAAGTAAGTCAAAATGTTAAGCAGTTTCTGCCACACATTAGGCAAATGAAAACTGTATTAGCATTACTTTTGTGAATTCCTAAAGTGGGAGGAAAAGATGTTTCAATGGAATTAACAAACATATACCAAACATACAACTTCAGAAACAAAGCATTATAAGATAAATTGTATAAGCTCCCTTTATAACCTTTTTCATCCCATTTCCATTTGTTATATACTGTTCCCTTGAAACTACTCATTACCTCTTAACTCTTACTCTCTGATTCTACTTCAAGGCTGTTGAACTAATGGACAGAACTGAAATGCCATGTCAGGCATTAGTGAGGATGCTGGCCAAGAAACCTGGATGGAAAGAAACTAATTTTCAGGTATTTTTTCACTAGAGACAATGTCTTTTATTGTATTGTTTGTGAAATGTGTATATAAATTTATATATGCATTTCCTTCTCGTTATTTAGGCTTTAAAGTCCTCTAATCTT
>PVJC01024422.1:0-25561 GCA_004026665.1 Murina feae | reverse complement strand
TGTCCGGGGGATTGACAGCTACACTGCAGAACTGCTGTGAGGACAGGGAGAGTGAGAACACAATGTGCTTAGAAGAATGTTTGGAGCTGACAGTCGGCAGTGCACCTGCGCTCGAAGGATCAGGATCTGGAGGAGGGAGACCAGCAGAGGCTGGAGAAGCTCCATAGAGAGATGAGACCAGCCCTGAGCACAATTCTTACTCCATGGGCAGCTACTGGACAGGCAGAGAGAGACAACAAAGGGATCAGGAGCGGGAACTGTACAGGCTGCTGGCAGGACGATATCAGGGGCAAGGAGGGCAGCCTGGCTGTTCTGGAAGCACGTGATGCAGGTACAGGATAGAACGGTGAGAGTGGTGTGGCCAGGACTCTGGGCTTCAGTCCATAGGAAGCAGGGGAGGCTGCTGAACACAGGGCAAGGAAAGTCCGTGTGAGCGAAAGACGAATGGTCATGGACAACTAAACAAGTGGCCTGGGAAGAGGACAACCATGTGACGGAACAGCAGAGAGGTGACCATTTCAGAAGTCCAGGTGATAAATATCTAACTTGGTAATTTCAGGGGTTAGAAAAGCAAAGTCTGAGACTTTTCAAGGATGAATAGGCTTTGATGGGTATTTCCAAAGCACCCACTTGCCCACCTCAACCACAGAACAGATCTCTTCCCGGTGTCATCACTTCTGTGTCTGTTTTCCGAAATCCCTGAGGTTGTGAGCAAGTCAGACCCACCATGTAAATCTTACTGTTTCACCTGCGTGTCCAGCACCCACAGGAAGGACCGCAGTAAGTGCTGCAGATTCTCAAAGGAAGGAACAGGGAAAGAGCACAGTGGGCTTGCAGCCTGACGAGAGAGTGGGCAGCTGCCACTAAAACAGAGGGATGTTGGGAAAGAAATCTGCCAGACAGATCAGCTCAGTTTGGGATGTTCTGACTTTGAGATAAGGGGCAAACCACCAAAAAGTAAAAATGAAAAATAAACATGAAAAAGAAGGGAGTTGCTGGTAGGTGTCACTTACATTTGGGGTCTACGCTTTCCCTTGTTATGGAAGGGCTGGGAGTGGGTTCTAAGATGCTGTTATTTGAGTTACGTCTCTCAGGGGTCCTTTGTTAATGCTGGGATGCTATGTGGATAGATCAGGCCATGACTGCATTCTCTACAAAAGGGTTAGGTTATGGGCCTCCTTTAAATAAGGCTCATGTAAGACACACACACACACACACACACACACACACAGCAAAAACTAATGACAATTCATAAAATCACCTTTTGGAAACCATTCAGTATTCAGAGCAGGAGCTAGAAAATCCCCAGCATCAGGAATGTAAGGACTATTTATTTACCTTGTGACAAGGAACCATGCGATCTGACTGAAGTCTGGAGAGGGTCTCATGTAGGTCTTGATATGTGGCATGGCATTGCTGCGGCCAGACGTCACAGCTGACCATTTGCTAGTGACAGGAAAGACATAATCACTGATAAGAAAACACAAGTCAGTCATCCTCCTAATATTAGCAAACTGCATGAAAAGCAGAATCCTATCATCTCAAAACCAGAGCACACAGTTCTCTTTGATATAACCTGCTGTGATATCTTCTTAAACTCTGTTCAGACAGCAGAATAATCCATGTTCATTTTAGAGGGCAGGGAGACAAAAAGTGTACCTCCACTCACAAAAAGCATCTCTTGGCACCTGACATTCGAGGCTTCTATGCCATGAATACCCACACACGCATGCAAAAACTGTTGTGCTTTTAGCTGCACATCTTCACATTTGGTCTCCTAGCTGGACTGTTTCTAAAAGCTTGAACTGTGCTCCCAGTTCAAGGCATTCCTGAGTAGAGGCTCAGTAAAAGTTTGCTGATAAAACAAAATACAAAATGGGAAAATACAAACAATATGAACATCACAATGGAAAGTTGAAAAGCAGGAGGATACGTCAGAAACGCTTTAGTCAGATGCTGCTATTTGCATATCTTGCATTTTCTAAGTTTCCAATATTGTAGGACTCAGGGGCCATGGGGAAAAATGACCTGTATCACAAGGCGACAACCCTTGCTTATCAGACGGGCCTCGAGAGAGCAGACTGTCTGCAGAGACAGACTAGGATTGGGCACATCAGCAGATGATGCAATGCACTTGAAGGCAGACAGTACCGGAGGCGCTCCCTCTGGAGGAATCACCTCCCGAGGGCATCCTGGGTTACACTGAGAACTACTGGGATGCAAATTGCCTTCGTTTCTAACTGTCCAGGAAACAGTGGCATGGAACTGGGAGCAGCCTGGAGCATGCAGATGTGCAACCACTGCAGCCTAGAACAGAGGGCAGTGATCTCACTCCTCCATTCAACCTCCGACTGAACTCTCATAAGGAGCCCAACACCACCCCACATGCTCGGTGAGGATTCCACCCTCAGCAAGCCTGCAGGCATGCAGAGTAAGACTGTGAACGACTGTATTTTACATATTGGAAACATGAACTAAAAGGTACTAATGTAAATTCTAAACTACCCAACATGTTTTTTTATTTATCATTTTCTTTATGTGCCCATATAGAAATAGAAACGCCACAGAGATAAATTTTACTCTTTGGTATTAAAAGCCTATTCCAAAAGATAAAGTTCAAAACCTTGTTTAAAATGATTTCTATCACTAACATATGTAGCTGAGCTATATTATGTAAGGTTCTGTAAATAACACTCTTGTTCCTAAAGCAGCAACAGCATCATTCTAAGCCAATTACTTACTGGAAGTAGGCATGAAGCCAGTTCTGCTTTTCCGCTGTCTGGATGCTGTAGGGAAGAGAGCCCCCGGCTTTTGAAAGAAGAAAAATAAAGTAAATAATAAAACAGATGCAATATAATTTGAGGATTCTTCATTAAAAGGTATAGTAAACAAAATCTATAGTAAACAACAGGGAGAAAGTTAAAGGGAAAAAACAAAACTGCTTCCATTACTTCATCTTAGGAAACAGTTCTCGGACAGGAAATGCCTGCCCTTGCACTAGCTGTGTCCTCTCAGCGGGCTTCCTTTCTGAGGGATGCGTGTTAAATGCAAGTGTTACTATCTGCAAAGGAAAGGGACTTCGGGGGCTCATTTAATATCTGTAACAGCACAGGCTTGAAGTGTTAGAAAGAATCCTGGCCCAAACTGCCCTCCTCATGAGGGCGAGACATCCTTAGCCTCCTTCTGCACGATGAGGTGTGGAGTGCCTCTGGTTTAGCTTAAGACCAGGACAGCTGGGGCAGACTAGGATGAGAACTCCTAGAACTTGAGAGAAAGATGAGAGCGAGGCATGTTGGAACTGTCTGAAGGGCACGGAGCAGGAGGGGCAGCTGGTTTCATCTGGATGACTTGCCGGGACAGCCAATCTGTTGGTGGCAGAGGCTAGAGCAGCCTTATTGGGAGAAACGAGATGAGCAATCACTCAGAGGGTGACTGTGGGGGTTAAACAACACCCACAACCTGCCACCGGCACCATCTTTGGGACATAACCAGTGCTCGATGTTACCCGTCTTCATGGTTCTTACCCAGTTAAGAGAAACATCACCTCCACATTCCTAACCCATACTTTTCTCGTCCCAAGGGGGATGAGAAATTTCTTATTTCTAAAAGTTTGCCAGGGCATTTGTGAAATATACACCAAAAATACAATTATGGCAGGCTTCCCAACAGTTACCTGGATACCCTTCTAAGCTGGTCCGCACATTTTCCACAGAAGGATAGATCTAAAAAGAAATACGAAAAATTCCCAATAACACCTGGAAGGCACCATGTTGAAGAAACTATTTGTTGAAAGAAATGCTGATTAGTTTTAAAAAAATGAAATCTCAGTTAAAAATAATGAGAGGCTTATAAAACGTGCTCTAAATTTTAAAAGTTCCCATCTTAGGAAAAAAAACAGAATTTCTGGTAATTAATCCTATATAATAAAAAGCTAATATGCAAATAGACCGAACAGTTGCTATGATGCACACAGACCAACAGGAGCTGTCCCCTGGTGGTCAGTTTGCTCCCACAGGGGGAGCACCGCTCAGCCAGAGCCACAATGGTGGTGGCAGGAGGAACTCCCACCTCTGCGGCAGTGCTAAGGATGTTCGACTGATGGCTCTGGACTGCAAGAGGGCGCAGGCCAGGCTGAGAGGCACCCCCCCCACCCCCTCCCCGAGGGCACAAATTGGGCACCAAGCCTCTATTTTAATGGTAAAAAAACCACACTTCCATTTGAGTTTTTCCTCTGACATGTCACAGTAACACTGAATTGAATGCAAAATTAACTATTAACTCAAAAGATGCCTAAGTAACTAATAATGCTCATAATTCTGCAGGCGATGCCTTTCCAACATCTCTTCCTGGGCTTGACAACCTGGGAGGGATGACCACTGCTTGCTGGTGGCTGACGCGGAGCTTTGGCCGAATCACACACCCCAGCACCCCCGATATGAGGACCACTCGATTGCAAATACTGCCATATCCATCCCAACCCACTGAAGCAAACCCTCTCTCTGAGGAGGAATGACTATCGACTGACTCCTCTCTTGGATGAGAGAATGCAGATGAAGGACTGCAGAGGAGGAGCACTCACCAGGTGGAGGGGAGCAGTGCTTTTCCCGGGGGCCCTGCTTTCCTTCCCTAGGGTCACCAAGCTCTCTTTGAATTCAGCACATAACCATTTGGATTCGTCAGCCCCCATGGAGCCAATGCTTGAGAACTGGCCGATGACAGGCCATGCCTCAGCATTAGGCATGGACGAGGCGTGCTCTTTCAGGACCTGTGAAAGGGTGACAGTGAAAGCCACAGTCAGGACGAACCCAGGTGTGGGCATCTACCTGCAACGCAATGCACTTAGCCAGAGCACTCTACCCTCTCCAGGTCAGGACCCAGGCGGGGATTGAGCCCGTCACCCATCATGCCCGGGTGACGGGCTCAATCCCCAGTAGGAGGCGAGCAGGAGGCAGCTGATTAATGATTCTCTCTCACCATTGATGTTTTATCTCTCTCTCCTCCCTTCCTCTATGAAATCAATAAAAAAATACTAAAAAAAAAAAAAAAAGACATAAAGATGTTGGCTATGAGATCCTGCCTGCTTTTAGCTGTAGTCTTCAGTTAAAAAAAAAGAAGAAAACTAAAATTTTCATTAACCAAAAGGAATTCTTACATAACAAATAATTAATGGAAAAAGAGGTAAGGCTTTGAACAAAGACATTTTAGGGACATTATATTATCACTAGAGACCCAAAGAGTAGGTCTTCCCTTTTCCCCCTTCCCCACCTTTGCCAGGACGGGCTTCCCTTCATCCAGAAGGGTGTCTGGTCTAATTAGCATATTACGCTTTTATTATTATAGGGTCAGTAAACTATTTCCAAAAGGCAATAAAGATATTAATCTTCAACTTGCTTGTTGTTTTATTTTGTGAAAGACCTTTCTATGTTCATTTTCATATCAGCAGCAAATGTGATTTTTGAAGTAACAATTCTCTTAAGGACACTGGTTTGGTAAACAAAATACATTATAGCTAACTGTTATAGCCTCTACTCAACACTACATTCTGCTTTGTTAAATTTGTATGTAAGAAGTCCTTGATATGCTGATCAAATGCTACAAAATGGAATCTCTGATTATCTCTATTGCAAGATATATAACTAAAAGTCCATTTGGAACAATCTACAGCTATAGAACAGACCTAACAAAACTTTAAAAATTACTGAAAACTACTAGGCAATCCATTTATCATGTGCCTACTATTTGTCCAGAATTGTACTAGATATATTGTAATGCTGCCATTACAACATACAATTATAAATAAAAAGGGAGATAATACACATTACATTAAAAAAAAGTTAAAATAGTAAAAATTCTGTTACCTTCCGAAGCTTAAAGTGCCCCCAGTTATCTTTTTGATTTCCTTGGAAGCGTCCTGGGGTTGATGCAATGAGGTAAACGCTATAGAGATACAAAATGTAAATTACAGAATGTAGTGATGTGATTGACGGGCCCCAGATCACAAAATACACATAAGGTGTCCCAAGAGCCAACCCATTTCCTTGGGATACTTCCTCTGAGAAGTGGCTGATACTGACATATTGTCCAGCGCATCCACTAGTGGGGGAGCACCTGCACAGGGAAGAGGCCAGGCCAAGAGCTCCCTCATCTGCAGAGTGACCCAGCAGGAGGCCGAGGGTGCATGGCACGAGTCCCTGCCTCCCTTAGGGGCAGAGGACCAGGAGACGCACAGCGACCACCTCCCCTTTCAGCATATCATGGAGGGCGGCCGATCGCACTCAGCTCCTTCCAGGACCTGCGTCCCAGACCCCATGCGGCTCTCAGGCATCACCTGCTGGGAGCCCCAACCCCAGTGACGCCCGTACTTGGTTTCGGAGAGGTCGTGGGCGTGGATGACATCGACCCACTCCTTGAGGGGAGGAGCATTATAGGCCATCAGGTAGCTGACGAGATCGGCTTTGAAGTGTGTTGTCGACTCTCCAGACCCGTGGGTGCCATGGGCCATTCGTGGGTACAAGGGGCTCACCCACATTCTGGAACGGGAGAGAAATGCCTGTTAACTGTCAGGAAGGCCACTGGTCACAGGGACCTCTCTGCATTAACTCTGCACTCACCCCGAGGAGGAGGGTAAGTCTCACCACATCTCCACCTGGTGAGCAGAGATCCTGACGAAACAGGAGTCTGACCGCGCCACCCGCACAGCTTCCATCGCACTCAGACTTACTTTTGAAAACCTCGCTGTGAGTCTGAACCCGGTAAGATCTAGCCTCTGCCCACCTTTCCCAATCCAATCTCCTCTCCATACGCCCTCTCACCTGGTCACCACACCTTCTTCCTTCTCCTTCCCATGCCTTGAGGCGTGATGACAATAGTCAATAGTTTTAATCTCAATTGTTATAGCAAACCCACACCACCTGTCGTAACCCCGGCAAGACTGTGCCATGACCATATCAATGTGGCTCTTTAGTCAAGTGGAAAAGAATAACAGTTACACTGGGAAAAAGATACAAACAAATCTACTTTCAATAAACAAACACATCGTGACATATATGCTACAGTGATTTGGGGATATTTTTATAACATATACATTCCTGGCGCCTGGAATGAGTAGATATCACATTTAATGATATTAGATTCACACAAACCTTACACTTTCAAATACGACAGTAAATGAAATATTAAAGACGTCTTTCATTTCATCCATCCTTTTCCCCCAAAGAAAACAGGGTGGTGTCGGGTGAGAGTCATGATGTCTGATGACTTTCTCAATCAGATACTGAGGTGTGAGGCCTTTTTCACATTTCCCAAAATAAGATGAGAAAATGGTCACGGGACAAATAAGTTTAAAAGTGAGAAGTTAAACCATGGACCAAGGGCAACTGGAAAAAATGGCAGAAACTCCTGCATACAGAAAAGGGTCAGCAGGGGAAGGGGACACAAGATAACTGCCTTTAAATGTCTTCCTTTATGTTTTTTTAAAAATATATTTTATTGATTTTTTACAGAGAGGAAGGGAGAGGGATAGAGAGTTAGAAACATTGATGAAAGAGAAACATTGATCAGCTGTCTCCTGCACATCCCCTATGGGGGATGTGCCCGCAACCAAGGTACACGCCCTTGACGGGAATTGAACCTGGGACCCTTTAGTCTGCAGGCTGACGCTCTATCCACTGAACCACACCAGTCAGGGAAAATGTCTTTCTTAACAGAAGGCTATGCACTGCATGGGACTGCGAAGTCCTGGGAGGAGAACCTGGACTTGCTGGAGACAACAGTGCCCGATCCGGGTGGTGCGAGGGAAGCTGCAGGGAGTTCCACACCCTTGGTACTTTGTGAGTTTTAAACCATGTAAAACTACTATCCAGCCAATGATTTTTTTAACTTAAAAATTTTTTTAAATGAAGGAAAAAAGTGAACACCCAGTCCTGGCCCTGAATCCCTTCCCGCATAACAGCTATTCCCCGAGAAGCCTGAGGAAGCCTGGCTGCCAATAACCTCGAGCTCCGGGCCCCACAAGGAGCAGGGGGCCGTGTCAGAGTCTCCGAGCCACAGAAGACTGAAGGGCAGCTTGACAGACTCAGTTCATTCCATCAGCTACCGTTTCCCCACAGAAAGCCGAGTCTCATTTTTTGTTTTGTTGTTGATGGGGCTACATATACATTCACAAGCTCCCAAGCCCAACTCTGCAGCTCAGACGCTCCTGAGGTAGGTAGCAAAGGCGTAGTGAACCCAAAACTCAGTGGATCAAGAGGGTCTGTGTTGAGGCTCCCGGAGATGGAGTGACCATAGCCGGGACCCTGAGCCAGTCAGATTACACTGCATCATGAGATGCATTTTAAGTGGGAATCAAACCAGAACACATTCAAAGGAAAACTATCAGGAAGTGGGCATGGGGCGCAAAGCCACCTGCTGTGGTGGGGGATTGGAGTGCAGAGTGGGAACAGAGGTGCTGGGCTCAGGGGAAAGACCACCTTTCAAGCCCGGACAGGCATCTTAAGGAAGAGAGGTTCCTCGCTATCTACACCCACAGGCCAAGCAGGCTTCAGGGCTGGAGGCTGCAGGCTCTGTATTTTAGCTCGACCCACAGTGGGACTTGGACTCAGTCCGCTAATACATCCCACGTTCTAGCACAGGCTGGGCAATGAACTGTGGCAAGGTCTGTCATGAGGATGACAGTGAATTCTGGAACCCCGAAACACTGCGAGAAGAATGTCAGAGTTTCTTCTAACACAGAAGGCTATTAAACAGCTCTTAACTTAACCTTCTTTACCAGAAGGCAAAGATGTACAACATGGCTTAAATGAAAAAAAAGCGAGTTACAGCTAGTCACAATGAAGGGCTTACCCAGAGGGAGAACAACGGTTAAAATTTGATTTGGGCAAATCCCCAAAACTAAACCCAAACCCCTCCTGAGAAAAGATAAAAAGCTAGACCCAGCATCCATGCACAGGACAAAGGGTTTGCGATATAAACTAAGCCTGAACCACCTCACGCTGGATTCTCTGAGGTTCACAACCCCATGAACACAGGAAAGGCTTTAAAAACACACCTGTACAGATGTGTTTCACGGAAACTACAGGGATTGGGGGGGGGATTTTTAGCACTCGACTGATCCCCAAGTTTTTCTATGATGCCCCCTGAGAAGTGGCAAGCCCGAGTACAAGTGGGAGCAGGGGGAAGTGGGGACCAGAAGGCTAGCCACTGCGTCTTACTGGAAAAGTAATGCGGTGCGCTGTCATCTGTTAAGAAAGACATTTGCCCTGGCAGGTTTGGCTCAGCAGACCTTGCACTTAGCATTCTCTTTCCTGCCTCGAATACTCGGATGGACTTGGCTGTAGTGTGTGTATGATCTCATTTTATAAAAAATGGAGAAAAAAACCTACCCGTGTGTAGATATTTACCTGTGTGTACATGTATATAGAGACATGGATGCTTATGCTAAACAGTTAACACTAGTTGTCTCAAGAGAGAGAAATTGGGGAGGGGAGATACTAAAGAATGCTATCTTTTTCTCTCCATGTGTATTTTTTCTATGCCATGTATGTGGGATTTTTTAAATTAAAAACATAGAAAAACCAAAGAATAAAGCAAATGTTCTGGCTTTTGTCCTGTCTCCGCACACACAGCCACTGCCATAAAGCGAACAGAAGCTACGCACCCTTGCGTTTTCTGGTGCCAGTCTTCATGGATGAGGTTGGAGGTGTGTATGACCACCCGGAGGCCTTCTTCGTATAGCAGGAGCATCATTTTCCTTTAAAAACAAAAGGCATCAGAAGGCATTAACACTACTTTCACAAAATGTAATGCCTTTCTAATGCAAATGCAATAGCTAAAGGAATTCTTCAAACTCTTATATTACCCAAACTTTTAACAACTATAATCCCCCTTTCTTCTACACATTATCAAAGTCTGCTTAAGTGGTAGGTAGAAAATGCTCTGAGTACATGGTGATCCATGAACTTTTGCCCTGTCCCATCCACATGGCCAGTCCTGACACTTCAGACTCCTCTCTTCCAGGCTGGCCCCTTACTATCTACTCAGCATCATCTGTTCCTATTAGGGACAATAGGAACCTTCGTGCCCAGTGTTTTTTAAAGTTTGGTCACAACCTTTTGCTGTGTCATTACTAGCATTTTAAAAAAACTGTGGAAGTGTGTGTGTGTATACATATATATGTATACACACACACACATATGTATACACACGCACACATACATAAAAAGAGGAAATATGCAAATTAGGCCAGGACACCATAACAGGTCACGACTGGACAGGAGGAGGCTGTGCGAGCAGGTGAGGCCCGCAGAAGAGACGGAGACAGAGTCGGGGAGCTAGTGAGCTGCTGAGCTCCAGCTTGGGCCAGCCCCCCGGAGTTGGAGCAGACTTGGACAGGGGGGCCGGCCTGCAGCCTCTGCGGCTGAGCACAGGCCCGGGGAGGATATGGCGGCCCCGCCTCCCGCAGAAGCCGCAAGGCTCCCGTGGAAGCAGCGTGGCTCCCGGCGGTGCAATGTGGTTCCCGCCGGCTTCTGAGGAAGCGGCGGATGGCCTACTGCATGCAATACAGCGTGATGGGCTACTAGTAAATAATAAACAATAAACTCAACAGTGCACCGCATGTATTTAAGTTCAGTATTGGCTCATGAAACTTGTTTTGCCATAAGCATGCGGCAGATTGAAAGGTCAAATATACTTTTTTTCTTTTTTAAATACATTTTTATTGATTTCATAGCGGAAGAGAGAAACATCAATGATGAGAGAGGATCACTGATTGGCCGATCAGTCTCCTGCATGCCCCTTCTGGGAATCGAGCCCTCATCCTGGACATGTGCCTTGGCTGGAATCGAACCATGACCTCCTGGTTCATAGGTGATGCTCCACCACTGAGTCACACTGGCTGGGCTCAGATGGATTTCTTATTGTGGGCTGCATTAAAAAGAGTGTGAAAGAGGCTTCATCTTCATGCTCCACAGATGCCATACTTGTCACCAGTGCTCCTGAGCTCCTGAGTGTTCCCTTTTTCTTCTCCATTAACTCAAATCTGTCCTGGTTGAGTCCTCTCTGCCCCACGGGGCTGCCCCAGGCCTCCAGTCATCAGACACACTTCCCTTACTTTCATAACAGTGAGAGGGAGGGAATACCTTATCAATCAGAGCTTTCTACCTGAAGCTGCAAGACCTAAGCTCCAGTCTCCACCAGAGAGAAGCCACACGACCTGTCACCCCATGTCCCTGAACCTTGTTTTATTTCACACTTGTAACGTGAAGGATGAAGCCCTGCGTGCCTCACAGGGTTGCTGTGAGATGAAGTACCATGTGCACTGAGGTGGGTGTGAAACACTCCGCCTGTGGACTCCCACTTGTCCTTCAACACCTTCCTTTCTTTCGTCATCTGCCGTTGGATGGTTTGTAGCTTCCTGCTTGCTTTCTAATTATTTCAGGAATCTAAGCACTCTCTCTACCCAACCAGAGACTCACTCCTCAAGGCACGAACGCTGCCCTGACTTTTTATTTCTATGGAGGCCAAAATGCCACTTCATGTTCACTGACGTTAAAAGTCAGTTCACACGGGGGGAAAAACCAACAACATGGGTACTGTGTGGACAGGATGGAGTCAGCATAAAAAGATCAGAAAAGCCCTGACCGGTTTGGCTGTGGATAGAGCGTCGGTTTGCGAACTAAAGGGTTCCAGGTTCGATTCTGGTCAAGGGCATGTACCTTGGCTGCGAGCACATCCCCAGTGGGGGGTGTGCAGGAGGCATCTGATCGATGTTTCTGACTCTCTGTCCTTCTCCCTTTCTCTCTGTAAAACAACAACAACAACAAAAAACCCACACACACACAAAAAAAACAAAGATGCGGAAAAGAATGTAAGGACAGAACGAGATGTAGCTCCTGCCACACTGAGGACGTGACACCAACTGGCAAACGGTAAATGAACGCAGAGCTGCAGAAGTAACAGCTGGTGGGCCAATCTCCCCATGTATGACACCTGCAGTTACCAAACTAGCAGCTGACTGTCATTACAAATAAGCCAGCTACGAATCCATGATATGAGTTTTACAAATACTCCCATTAAACACACTGATCAGGGAAACCATGCACGAACGTCAGTGAGTCCCGCAAACACATCCAGGGGGAGTCGCTTGCATCCTTTCAGAGACAAAATGGCACATGCCAATCAAGTCACAATTTAAAGTGGATAAAGATGAAGAAACAGGCTCCCCCTCAAAGAACGCTGACCTGCATGTTGCCTACTGAGCTGTAGGGGCAGCAAAAGGGACTCGTCCTAAACCTGCAGCTGTTCCTGTGAAGGGCCCTTGTGCCAGGCACCGCCCTAGAGGTTCCACGGGATGCCAGCACGCAGCGCCCATGGTAACCCAGAGTGGGCGCTCTCTCCCACTCCAGCTGCACTGCCTGTGGTGGGGAGATGGTGGTCACAGAAGGAGCCAGAGGAAGAGCTTGTTTGGATCAGATCATCCTCTCACCGCACGTGGCTTCTGCAGGGATGGGCATGGGGCGATAGGTCTCACCATGCCAGGGGTAGGAGTGGGCGATGGCGTGATCTGCGTGAGGGTTGTGGATGGGAGTGGGAAGAGGCCTGCCCTGCCACCTGTGGTCAGTCCGTTAGTTCACCTGGCTCTCAGCAGACAGGGAACTGGACGTGGAGCTGCTCTGGCTCCCTCCTTCCCGCCTACGATTCTCGGGGCCATGAGAGCTAACTTTGCTCCTAGTTCTGGGAAACTAGGATGCTCTAGAATTCTAACGCCTTGTGAGAGACACCCTGGAAGTGTACGATATCCTTCAGAGATGCTGATAGAGCATGCGTAACGTGCCTCACCTATGGGCTCCTGCAGGGCGGCTGCATCAGGTTGTTTCCAGCTGCTCTGCGCAGAGCCCACACAGGCCTGCTGATGTGAGCACCGTCTCCAAGCCCCTTCCTGCCTACTGTGGCCTTACTGTGGCCGCTCCACGCGGCCCCGATGGGGAGACGGTTTACACCCCTTCACCATGAGCCACAAGGCCTTCCTCCTTTACTAACTCGTGTTTGTCTTGGCTCTCTGAACAAAAGACTAAAAGCTGCAAGAACAAACCCATTATGTCCCAATCCCGTTATATTCCCAGAGCTGTGCCTCAAGAATGATAGATATTTAATGAGTAATTTCTAAAACATTTTAAAAGGAGTAACAGACAGTGATTACAAGATATGAGTTCAATCTCCTACAAGACTGTCATTTTAACAAAGTGCAAACTACACATACTATGTGGGTGGGAAAGGTCCTACTGACTCCCTTAGGCATTTAAGGGCGAACAGGGGGTGAGGGGGTTGAATGAGTTTGCCAAGTGGTTTGTGTGTTGGGGAAGGCAGGACGGGACCACAGGAAACGAGTCCATCTGAGCAGTCAGCCAACAAACATTCATGTCCCCAGCACTGGCCCACGGAAACTGCTCATCTGCTTGGGGCCTCTGGTCTGTGCACTGGTGCTCTTATTCCAACATCAGGAAGGGTTCAGGAATCTGGAGATTAAATAAGAATCCGGGGACTAATAGGGTCTGGAGAGGAGATATAATTTTGAAAGGCATTGGGGGTCAGAAGAGCTTAGCTAAAGGAGCTAAGATCCAAGGTCTTAAGTCTAAGGCCTTAGGTTCTCTCGTCTCCAAGACTCCGTGCTTTTTATTAACACAACTTGTCCTGAGGTGTGGCAGAGGTATACACCTCAAAGGGTCAGGGTTTGTACAGAGTCCATGGTCAGAATGGGGGAATTAGCTACGGCTGTTCAGGTGTTTGGCCAGTAGGAGGCAATAACATGTAGAGTAAGATGCCCTTTAACTGTCTGGCAGCCACAATCAGTTTAATGTATCTATTCAGGTTTAGGGAAATGCCTTAGCCATTCCCAGATGCAGGTGACTACATGTGTGACTCAACCGTGTTGATCCCCGTCTTATCAACCTTTTGATGAAACTCTTGAAATGATGACGTGATGGAATTGCCAGGGTCCCGACAGACCCTGGCAAAGCCCAGCACACTCAGCCCCTGCTGGACAAAGGCACAGGCTCCGTGACTACTTGCTAGCATGTGGAATACAGAGCGACTCTGTCCACGAAATCTGACTGCTGGCACAGAAGGTGTGGCCAGCACCAGAGCCTGGCACCGGGGGTCTAGAGAAGATGCTGAGCCACCTTACACAATGCCATTCTGTATCCTCTGCCTGAATTAGCATGTGAGCTTAGTGAGACACAAACAATAACTGATCCTGCGGTGCCTGAGTCCACTCTCAACATCCCTCAGACCCTGTCCTCTATTAGACCGAAGCTTCCAATTAGGGATGGTCGGTAAATGCTGCAACATTTACTCAAGAGCATCTAAAAGCAGATAACATAGGGTCAGTAGGTTGCCCTTATGAAATGACTCAACTTGCCCTGACTGATTTGGCTCAGTGGATAGAGCGTTGGCCTGCGGACTGAAGGGTCCTGAGTTCAATTCTGGTCAAGGGCATGTACCTTGGTTATAGGTACGTCCCCATTAGGGGGTGTGCAGGAGGCAGCTGACGGATGTTTCTCTCTCATCGATGTTTCTAACTCTCTATCCCTCTCCCTTCCTCTCTGTAAAAAAAATCAATTAAAAAAAAAAATCTAATCTAATAAAAGAGTAATATGCAAATTAACCGTCACTCTGAGATACCTAAGCCACACCCACCAGCCAAGCCATGCCCACCGGCCAATCAGAGTGGCCGTATGCAAATTAACCCATCCAAGATGGCAGCCAGCAGCCATGGAGCTAAAGCAAACAGGAGGCTTCGTTGCACCAGCAATGGAGGAAACTGCCTGCCTAGGCCAGCTGTGGCCTCTGCTCAAGGCAACAAAGTTTCAATTATAGAAGATAAATAAACCCCAGATATCTGCTTCCAGGGACATTGAGTCAACGGGAGCTGTGGCCAGCCTGCGAACAGCCATCAGCCCCTCACCCAGGCTGACCAGGCACCCCAGTGGGAACCCCACCTTGCAGGGCAAACCAGCCGGCCCCCACTCATGCACCAGGCCTCTATCCTATATAATTCTATATAATAAAAGGGTAATATGCAAATTGACCCTAACAGTAGAACTACTGGGAATGACTGGTCACTATGACACACACTGCCCACCAGGGAGCAGATGCTCAATGCAGAAACTGCCCCCTGGTGGTCCGTGTGCTCCTGTCCTCAGCCACAAGCCAGGCTGATGGCTGCGAATATAGCGGTGGTGGTGGGAGCCTCTCTTGTCTCCTCAGCAGCTCTAAGGATGTCCTACTGCAGCTTAGGCCTGCTCCACGCTGGCAAGTGGACATCCCCTGAGGGCTCCTGGGCTTCCAGAGGGATGTCTGACTGCCAGCTTAGGCCCGATGCCCCGGGGAGCGGGCCTAAGCCAGCAGGTGGACATTCCTTGAGGTGTCCCAGATGGTGAGAGGACACAGGCCAGACAAAGGGACTGACCACCCCCCCGCCCCAAGTGCACAAATGTTTGTGCACCGGGCCTCTAGTATATATATAAAAAGAAATGACTCAACTCTTTCAGCTCTGGTTCCATTTTCTTAAAGCAAACTGGACAATATAATTTTAAGTAGACAGAGAGAAAGATGAACGTGTGCCCTCATTTCAGGGCACCGTAATATTGGGAAACCCGTGATCACAGAAAAACTCACACTCCCTCCTAGAGATTCCCTTTTGCCCTACAGACAGATAGATGCCTGAAGGAACATGCCAGAAGCTGCCAGCTACCCATTTCCACTACTGGTCTAGAAGACAGATGAGGCTCAGCCACATTCACTTCACAAATCCTACCTAGAGAAACGTGCTTTATAAAAAAAGGCTTAAATAGGGTCTAGTCCTTATTCTCATTTGTAGAACCAATTACGTAAAAGGGCTCAGCAAAAACAGCGGCAGGACTAACCTAAAGCAGGAGTTCAGTGGACATTGGCGCAACGTGCCAAGTAGGAAGTAACACAAGTTCTTCCTGTCTGGTTGGCAAGGCTTCAGAAGAGCATTCTAGAAGAGATTGCTGAGCTGTCTTGAACAGGGACAGGCATCAGCCTTTTGAGTTGACAACATTTGTAAAATGGTTGTTTTTTCAGTCACAGGACGGAGCTGACCTAACAATATTTCCTATTTAATGCAACTGAGAATCTTCTAAAAGAGTCTCTTTAACGTAGTGGAATCCACAGTGCATTACTGACACACATACAGTCACTCATCACCACAGACCACACACCACAGTATCTGCGCACCAGGGGTTCAGGCTTTTGTGTTGAAAGTATTGTAGCTTCAGGCTGTTAGAAAACAACCGCACTTCCTTTAATTCCTTACCAATAGCATTCCCCTTCACTCCCCAGCAAAATCATCACACCTGAATTATCCAAGGGTCTTTCTGAATAGCATCCTTTGATCTATTAAAACCATGCCTTCTCCCCAGGTATAAATAAAAACTGCTTACGTGTGGTGTGTTCCAAATGCAATATCCAACTTTGCCTAGGATGAAAAAGAAGTCAAGTCACTTATTAAAAAAAAAACCTCAACATCACTACCTACTGGAAATTAAATTAGAAAAGGTTCAGGTTTTTTGTGTTTTGTTTTGTTTTTAACTGCTTTTACTGCCCTCTAGTGGACAAGCCTTTGATAAACAATACAGCTTTCATAATATCCAGTGAGGCTTGTTTTTAAAAACGGTTATTTTTTTAAAAAGTTACCCAGAATAACTCAATACTTTCTGCACTTTTAATTATGGTAATTAGAAGTTAAAAAGCCTAATTTCTTTAATTGTCAAAAAACTAACAAAAACAAATGAGACTTTATGCAAAGTTTTAAAATGAGAAATTTGGCTTGTACAGAAATTAATGCAAAAAGTTTTCAGCGCATATTCAAAAAACGCTGAGTGTGGTGGCATCAGAAAGACTTGTGTTGTGATGTTAAAACAGAAGTTTTCTTACTTAGAAACATAACAAATACTAAAAATAAAGAATATATTAAAATCAATTTTCTTGTTACAAAAATGGTACCTTCGTGTATAAATGAGGCATAAGTGGAGAAGTAACCATTTTATCTAACACGCAGTATAGCAAGACCAGATGTAGGCTAGGAAAGAGTTAAAATAGAAATGTCAAAATAGCAGTTAGGAACGCACAAATCCTAGCTTCACAACTTTGTACGACTTTGAAAACTAGTTAAATCTCCGTGCTTCATCTCACTCCTCTCTCAGATGATGGTGCTATCAGGGAATTCGGAGTTGTTAGGAGTAAACGAGAAAAGGTGCTTCAAGTGCCTAGGAAAGGGGGCCTGTGCGGTCAGTACTGCCACAAGCCCCGCCCACAAGCCATAGGACCGGTGGGTGGACCCGTTTGCTGGAGGCAGTGAAGCAACTGCACACACAGGTGAGGACACAGGCCCTGTCCTGGGAACACTCACAGACAGGCGGCCCG
The DNA here is from genome assembly GCA_004026665.1 of Murina feae. Classification (NCBI taxonomy): domain Eukaryota; kingdom Metazoa; phylum Chordata; class Mammalia; order Chiroptera; family Vespertilionidae; genus Murina; species Murina feae. The sequence continues at coordinate 8,119 of PVJC01024422.1, read as the reverse complement.
TCCACTATCCTCTCACACTCAGCACGTGGGGTGCTCACAGACCAGCGTGCATATGTGTGGTCTGCCCACAGAAGAGAGAACAGGGAGCTGTATTTGAAGTCTTTAAAATTACAAAATTAGAACGAAGACTTCCACTCTGTAAATTGATATTTAGCTGGGAAAAGGCAATGGTCAAGAGACTTGGCTTCTGAGTTGTTTTGTTATAAGTTGTGTGATTTGGGGCAAGTCTAAGCACAAAATCAAGGATGACAGTAACTTTAACAGGTAATATTTAATGGGCGCTTTTGGTACAAATACACATCCCTGCACAACAACCCCATGAAGAACAGCATTCGCAGTCCACTTAACCACGGAGGACTTAGGCTTAATGAGGTCCAGCTCATGATGAGCCCAGGACGCCACGGTTAGTCCGTGCAGAGCTGGGACAGAACCCAGGCCTCAACCTCCGACCTCTGTCCCCACACGTACAAAACAGAAGTGTTAGCGTACACAGATTCTTTGACTGATGTCAGCGTCAAGAATTCATGTTACAGACAAGGCATAAAGGTATTTCAATAGGCCAGGATGGGGCCACAATCCTTCTGCACTTCAGACCACAGCTTTGAACAGTTCTTTGCACAAGGTTTGAAAAGACTGTGGCTCGTTCCACCCTCTAGTGGCCGGTCTGGAGCACACCATCAGGCACACAACAATGTCTCCAAAACTTCTCAGAACAGGTAGTCTTTGAAAAACACCGTTTCTACTGATTTAATCACTGCGTTATTTTTTAAAAATATATTTTATTGATTTGTTTGCAGAGAGGAAGGGAGAGGAATAGAGCCCACAACCAAGGTACATGCCCTTGACCGGAATCGAACCTGGAACCTTTCAGTCCGCAGGCCGACGCTCTATCTACTTAAAATAACACAGTGTAGCCCTAACTGGTCTGGGCTACGCCAGACCTGTTAGGGCTACACTGTGTTATTTTTAAGTCTGATGAGAGCTATCCTACTGCAAATCAATTAAATTTTAGGCAATGGCTAAGCAAAGGCTTATCTGTGCGGAAGTGAGCTACAGATATGCTGGGAAAAGGAATGCTTTCAAATTCCAACTACAGAAAGTGCGTGATTGAACCACAGTGCTGAAACCCAGGTTCTGAGAGGCACGCTGGCTGACTAGCGCAACCAGAGGAGGACTGGAAGGTGGGGAGAGAAAGGGGATCCATGGTACAACCAATACAACTGAACAACATGAGACAACCAAGGGAGATGTCTTCAGACATAAGGACCACTGACACATGCTAGGGGGAGAATCACTGTATGTGCTCCGGAGGGAAAAATTAGGGCCCATGAGTGGAAGTCACAAAGAGGAAGACTGCGACGGGTAATTTTATGTGTCAACTTAGCTAGGCCACAACATCCAGACATTTGGTCAGATGTGGCAGTGAGAGTATTGTTTAGACTAAAACAGATGACCCTCCACAATGTAGGTGGGCCTTATCCAATCAGTTGAAGGCCTCAAGAGAAAAAAAGGCCAATTCTCCAAGGAAGAGAAAGTTGAGTCTCCAGACTGCCTGTGGACTCAAACTGCACCACCTGTTCTTCCCTGGATTTTGGACTTGCCAGCAGGCCCCGCACACAGAGAGATGTGTGCGTTTCCCACAGGCCGTTTCCCTGAAAAACTCTGATACTGAGGTCAACATAAAGAAAAATTTAAATGCAGGGCTACCTCAGGAAGCCTTCAAGGCAAAGCTAGGCAATACCTGTGGGGGATGCTGGAGAGAGGATTCCTGCCCTCGGCAGATAGAAAGATGAAATGTCTAAATTTCCTTCCAACTCTTGGACCAAGCATAACGGCAACAGCAGCTTACCTGGCAGAGGGAAATGTTCTCATAAGGCTTGGCCTCGGCCTGCAGGTGAGCCTTAGCTTCTCGCTTATCACCGTGCACCAGCAGGATGGGCTTCTTCCTGAAGAGGCCAGAATATGGGAAATACATCATTCACAGAGCTGGGCTCTTGCCTGGTGAGGGGACACCAGCTTCCTTATCACACCGCACGTGCTTCTGGCCTTCGTGGAGACTGAGTCCAGGGCTAACAGGACAGGTCAGTTTACCTTCACTGACCAGTTACCGATACAACGGGGTCATGGGGTCTGAATCCGAAGCTCTACTCAGAGGGGTTGTGACTCAACCAGGCCCTTGATTCTGAATTACCTTGTTTGGTCCCAAAGGGCATATAGTTAGCGCTGTGTTAATATGTTTAAATTCAGACGGAATAGAGACACAATCATTACCGTTGTATAGTGGGATGCGCTTTTCTTTCCCTGCTGTTGGGACCTTACCAGGCCTACATTCACCAAGCTCCTACTGTGTGCTAGGTACTGCACTAGACTCCCAGGATATAACAGTGAACAGGCCCAGGTCCACAGCACCATGTGGACTCATTAAAGGTACACTGAAAATGCTGTATTTTTTAATTCCTAAAGGACAACCCGAGAATACTCTTCAGGCCTGGCTGGCGTGGCTTCGTGACTGAGTGTTGACTTAGGAACCAGAAGGTCACAGTTCCATTCCCGGTCAGGGTACATGCCCGGGTTGCTGGCTTGGTCCCCAGTGTGGGGTGTGCAGGAGGCAGCCAGTTTCTCCTTTCCTAACAAATCCAGACCATACTCAGACAGGATGTGCTCGGTAAACTTCATTCACAGCCTGTGGCTGCCGCTCAAAGAAATATAAGCAGGTGTTCCGTGGGACTTCAGCAAGGCCGCTCAGAGCGGGCACAGCTGGGACGTGGCCCTCTCATCCTCCTCCCCTTTCTCCTTCCTGCCACCTGGATCACAGACTGGGGATCTGCAGCTCTAGGTGCCATCTGGACCTCAAGGTGACCCCGAGAACTAAAGTCACACATGGGGGTGGCAGGACAGAAAGACGGAAGGGCCAGTTCTCTGAGAACCATGACAGCCCCAATCCAGACCTTAAATGTCTACCTCGTGGACTTCTTAGGTTGGGAAAATTTTCTTTGTCGTTTAAGCTGCCATTATTTTGGGTTTTCTGTCACATGCAGCTAAAATGAATGCTATGGGTCACAGGGCAAATACAAGCCCTGGAGTGCCAGCGCCCTGGGAAATGTCAATGGCATTTCATCTACTGTTAATGATGGTTTTCACCATCTGGTTTCTAAATGAACCCAGGACCTGACAATCATTCTTCCTGCGTGCGCACTCCTCAGTCTTACTTGCTGTTATGGAGCCTGTCACGTAAATGTCACTGTGTGATGCTGTTCAGTCTGTATTGCTGAACCCCAGGCTGAGGAACTCCAGGAGACAGGCTGAAATCCACCACCTCCATCACCTGAGTAAGGGAAAGCCCTGGGACCCCTTTATTAACTCAAACTACAAAGGAGAATCATTTAGAAAGCGATTCTCAGAACAGTGCTGATGTGCTAAGTAATGCACGGCACGCTAGCCACTCGTGGGCATGCTCGCCAGGCTGGGCAGCGGGGGTAGGGGGTGGGGCAGTGATCTTTTCCTTCACCCTAACACTGGACACAAAGTTCTCTTATGTGGGATGGAAGCTGTCCTGATCTACTTCTGGAGAGAGAAATGGAGGAAAATGGTCAAATCTGTATAAGGAATACAGGTGATTAGCTAAAATAGAAAAAAAAATACGCTGTTTTCCCGATGTTTGTATGATCAGGATGGTTTCAGAAGACGTTCGACAAAGATGGCTGGCAGCTCCTCAAGAAGCACAGATCTTGTGTTTTAATGCCATCTATCGTCCCGGGGACTCACCTGAACTCTTGTGGATACTGTCTGACGAGCCAGTCCACATCAAAGCAGTAGTTAAACTAGATGGGAGGGAAAAAAAGCAAGTCAGTCACGAGGGACTGAGCCGGGCAGTCTGTACGGAGAGCTGTGTGTTTATTTGATTGAGAGAAACTCTGAAATAATGATGAACTACATGTTTTATTTATAAGCCCAGACAGTTCTGCCACAATGCTCATAAACAAACCTGCGATGTGCCTTGAAGGGAACGCATGGCCCAAGGGGTCTGAGTGAGAAAGCAGGTTCGAGGGCAATTACGTCTGCGTGCTTGGCGGCATCTGTATTTGCTAGTTCTGAGGGCTCTCTGATTAATTTAAACAAAAGGGCTTATAAATGCATCCCTCTCCGCCTCAGTGATGATAAACAGGACTTTTAGAAGAGACCATCCGATTTCAGCTCAACTTAGGAGCCAGCTTTGCAAACAGACATTTGGGACCGGAGGTTCGCTAGGCTTACAACGATCACAGCTTAACCCCCAGGGTCTGCCCTGGACTTACCCATGGGGGCTCCTCCCCACACCTGAGTAGTCCTCGACCCTCCTCCTGGACAGAGTGACTTGATCACCCTGAGGTTTTATCTGGAGACCAAGACTTGTGAGGCCAAGCTAAACGCGGAAAGGCACAGAAAGCTTTGCTTTCTTCGGGGAAGTGACCTTTTCCCTGACCATTTACTTGACACTCCGGAGCATTAGTGATCTGATCTGTCAACACAAAGGGACCAGCTCCCTGGGGCAGGAGCAGCCACACACGCAGAAAGAAGCAGCGTGACAAGTCACTTTTGTTGGGTAGGGGCAGGAGATGTCTAACTTTTCTCAATCAGACTTGACTTGCTTTCACCTCTCCACCGACAGCTCTTTGGGGGTCGCACCAGAGTGCCATGAGATTATCAGTGTTCCCACAGGAAGTCCCTGGGGCTGAAATGTTCCAAGTGACTTCTTAGCCAGACCCTGTAGCCCAATCCAGAGCCAGGAACCCACTGGTAGTGGCACCCACGGTCCATGCTGGCGCTGTGGCATGTGCCATCTCGGGGACCCTGTGTAGGACTGAGACACAAGTCCCCCTCACTCACTCCTGTTTTCTCATGGAGTTAATTATCTGTCCCCTTTCATCCAAAAAACAATCACAAACTCACCTGTGCTGACGATACAAGTGTCCCAAAGAGAGGAGATAAAATATCTGTGAAGATCAAACATTTAAACATAATTCCTATTTTGAAAAAGACAATCTCTAGCAATAATAATCACAACTGACTTAATCGTCACTGATGCTCAAAAATTTAGCTTAGAAAACTGTGACGTGAAAAATTACTACAAAGCCAGGCTTTAGTTCCCTGACATCCAAGAGAAAATTTCCCTGAGCTGTTTGCTAATACTTATATGTACTCTTTAATAAAACACAATGCAAAATTAAAAGCTACAACATTGATACTGGATGAGCCATCAGTTTTAGAAGCTGCCAGCAAGGACAATGATGATGCATACTGTTCTTCTTTCCAGATATCTGAACTTGCACCACCCTCGCGTATTCCTTCAAGTTCCTCTCAAGAAACCTTCCCAACCCAGGACTAACTCGCTTCCTGTGAAGGCGAGGACAGAGGCGCCCATAGCTCTAAGCTGTGGACACCCTCCACCTGGAGCTAGCATCAGAGCCCACAGGTAAGGACTCAGTCCCACAGGACTTACCGCAGATGCCAATCACAAGTCCAGACCTCCTGTACCTCTGACTCTAACTTGGGGGCTCCCATGATCCCTCCTCGGGTTCGATAATTTGCTGAAAAGTCTCCCAGCACTCAGGAAGGAACTTTGCTTACTAGATCCCTGGTTCATTAGAAAAGGATAGAACTTGGAAACAGCCAGGTAGAAGAGGCACCCAGGCTGGGGTGATGAAGTCAGTGGCCATTAGTGATTAACTCCACCTCCAGTCCCGCTCCTCTCCCTGGAGGTGAAGGGTGAGGCTGAAAGTACCAACTCTGATCACATGGTTGGTTCACTGGGCAACCAGCCCCCACTCTTAGCAAACAGCTCAGGGAAATTTTCTCAAAAGTCACCTCATTAACATAAACCTAGGTGTGGCTGAAAGGGGCTGTTACGAATAACAAAAGCACTTCTTTGCCCTTTAATTACTGTGGAATTGTTCTAGGACAAAAACCAAAGATAGCCAGGGATGGCTACCAAATTCCTGTATAGAACAATATGACACCCGCACCTCAGGGGATAATCAAAGCACCCACAGGCCATCTTTCAGTTCAGAAAGGAAACACCTATTTGCATGCTGGCATTCTCTTTTTGCTTCTTTACTGGAAACCAGGGTTCCAAGTAGTAGTTCTCAAACCTGACTGGGCATTCAAATGCCCCATGGGGTTAGTTACAACAGGCTGCAGAGCCTAGCTCCCAGGGAATCCGGGTGGGGCCGGGAACATGCGCTTGATAACAGGTTTTAGGGGATGCTGATACTGCTGATACTGCTGATCCAGGGGCCAAAGAGAACTGCTGTTTCAAGTATTTGCTACTTCATTAATCAAGTGTTATTGATCAAGTCTGAGCTCTAAGTTACCAGTTAAAAACAATTTTAAACATTGCACTAAATATTCCAAAGCATTGCTCTACAGGGCCTGAGAAACAGCCTCTGGTCTCCTAAGCAACAGTCTGCTGTCAACTTCCTGCGTTCGCTGTCAAACGCCCTTTTTCTTTCCCCTGGGAGTGACTGAGTCCATGACGACCTTGGAGACCATTCTAGCTACCCTCGTGGTTTCGCCCGGGAGGCCCTCTCACATGCAGTGACAACTCCGGACACCAGCGCGGCGTACTTACCCTTGATGTGGAGGGCTCCAGAGTTATACTTTGGCTTAATCCCCGAGACTCGGGTGAGGTAGAACTGGAAGGGGTTCCCTGTATCCAGCATGTCCCAAATGTCCTGGCCTTCCCCGGACGTTTCGTACTCATCTTGGTCCTCTGTGACCGTGGGGCGGGCAGGAGGGCCATGACTTCCAGGCCTTGGGGCAGCAGCGTCTTTGGGAGGGGAGACGCCTTTCTCCTCTTTGAGGGGCACTTTCTCAGCTGCCGTCAGCTGCCTCTCTGGTGGCAGCTCATCGTCACTGCTGGAGAGACACCAGCCTAGGTCTTCCTGGGAACCACTCTTTTGCTTCTTGGGAGGTGAAACTTCTGAAACCCCAGCTGTGTTGCTGAATTTCAGGGGCGACATCTTCCTCCTGTGGGCGGCTCTTGCTGCTTCCTGCCCAGCATGGAGGAGAGAGGTAGACGGCTGGTCCGGTTTGGGTTTTTCCTCCTCACTTTCATCACTACTGGATATCGTCCATCTCCCGTAATCACCTTCCTGAGACATGATGCTTCTTCTGGAAATGAAAGGGGGAAATATCGTTATTTCTCGTTCTCCAGGCCACTGGCAAACTGCCTCTACTGCTCTTGAACTCCCCGTCCTGTGAGCTCCTGGAGCACATACAGTGCACTGACACCTACCAGACGCTGAGCCACGTAACCAACAAGATCATGGACTTAATCACTCCCAGGAAAAAGGAAAAGAGCATTTGACAGCAAATGCAGAGCTGACCGCAAACTGGACAGCTTTGCAGGTGTTCTCAGACACATCACCAGGATCGGCTATGGAATCTGGCAAAGAAAGTGACAGCAAAAATCCTAGTCACCCACTCTCATCTTTCTTAGTCTTTCAGTCTCGACCTTGCTCTTAGATGGGGGTTGAGCCAAAGCCCAAAACAAAACAAAAATGTTCATTGTTGACCCTGAAGCTTCCAACGGGTCACTGGGATTAAGGCCAAGTTAAGGAATTTCAGGAGTAAGTCTGAGCATGCTCAAGTTTTTTACAGTCAAATTGGAACTTACACAGCTATTCCTCGAGGAAGCATGCAGCCCAGAGGACTTTAGTGATTACTTCCCCAAAGATAAGCTACTTACCATCAGCTTAAAGTCCTCAATGATCAGACCATCAAACCTCAGAGGGAAGGCAGGGGAGGGTGAGGGTAAGGGGTAGAGGTCAACCAAAGGACTTGTATGCATGCAATAGGCCTAACCAATAGACACAGACACTAGGGGTGGTGAGGGCATAAGAGGGGGGCACGGGGGTAACGAGGCGATAAGGAGACATGTAATACCTTAATAAAGAAAAAAAGTGTCAAATGATCTATTCTGTCTCTACATTATCTAGAAGTACTTCCATGAGGACTCAACTAACTTCATCATTATCTTACTGAACTGCTAAAACCTGCAGAGGCAGAACTTGTACTGAAGCCAAACACTTGTGAACCACACGAGGTAATTCCTACTTTATCTGACAAGAGGAAACCTGAC